>LQNS02278180.1:2559375-2579523 GCA_001587735.2 Parhyale hawaiensis | reverse complement strand
AAACAATTAAAAACACCTGGCCTGTGGCCGAGAGATTAGTCATCAGCCGTATCACAGATACGCCAGCTTCCTGAACTCAATAAAGCGCAAAACAATGAAGAATGAACGACGAAAATCGCCAATATATTCCAATATATTTGCCTCTCGCATTAGCTGTAGCACAGATACCGGATTTTACATGTAAGGCCAAATGCGAGTTGAACAGTGAATTCAGGCGTAACACACGAAGGAAGGAACGAAGAAACGAACGAAGGAACTACGCTATTAATATCTACTATATAATAATTCACGTCGTGTTTTTATTTATTTATATATTTATATCTTTCCTGTCACGCTCTATGGGAATAAGATAGGAGAAAATTCGGATTTCAAAATGTAAAAAAAAAAGTGGGGTACCTTGCAATTTGTTTTCGGCGAAAAAAAAAAAGTTGGGTACCTTGCAATCTTTTTCTTCAGTATTAGATAGGGGAAAAATACAACTAATAAGATAGGAGAAAATTCAGATTTCTAAAGGCGAAAAAAAAGTTGAATACCTTGGAATCTTTTTCTTCAGTATTAGATAGGGGGAAAATGAGGATGCCCAAAAGTGGTGAAGTGTTAATTTTTTGCCGTCATTTATAATGACGGCACGGGCCTCTAAAAATATATATATCCAATTTCTTAGGCAGAATGCTGAATTTTCAATAAAGAAGCCTTCTGAACGGTAATAAGCACAGGAGACAGCGGGGGTTTTCCTGAAGGGCTAACTTATTGCCGTCATTTATCGAACACGTGCACCAGTCATTAATAACCCAATATGCCGTCATTTACAATGACGGCTCGGGACACTAGTTATAGATAATATAACTGCTATGGATCTACAATCTAATCAACAAGGCTTAGTGCCATCACACATCAAACTAGATAACTGAGCTGGCACCGCAATAGTACTATCAAACGGTTATCCTCACACGAGGAGCAATATTATAATTGTTTTCTTCGGCTAATGTTACAGCTTGTTTCAATAAAGTAAGGTAAATGCAGTTATTTCTTCCCGATAAGAGATCTGCATGGCTTAATACTATTTCTCCTGACTGACTAGATACGATTACATTCAATGTCGTCCGAAACGTATGGCGGTACCATACAGCACGATCTACAGTACAAACATGTAAATTTGAAATCATGTATTTATATCTCATAATAGGACGGTTTTCATCAAGTGCATTGTAATTGTTATCAAATGATTAGTTTAACAACCGTTTCCTCCAAAGGGCGATACGCACAGTGATTCTAGTCGGCCAGGAGGCTCAGTTACGAAAATCCTATCTCGACACCGGCTCTCCTCTGCCATATAGTATAAATTGGCTCAGTGCACTACTACTGGTACGAAAAAGATGCAAAGAATAGGAAAAGACACTCGAGTGGATGGCTCCTTTCATGGCCTTCCACGCGAAAGACTACAGAAGAGGTGTCCCGCGTACGAGGTCGGCTATCTCGATCAGCAGTCCACCTCACGGAATCATTTCCTTTAAAGTTTATATCCGTCCAAAAGAAAACAATATTTATTTGAGTGATTAGATATTTCGCTTGCTGGTTTGTTTACGTAGTGAGATCTCCCGCAGCGGTCTATTAATTTTATGGAGAAAAGCCTCCGATTGGTGCAATTGATGAATTTCTTGTGCAAGAAGTATGTGCATGGACGTTTTATGAGTTTTTAAGGGATTGTGCCATTAATAGCAATAATTATGAACAAACAGCTGTGTTTACTTTTTCGGGCCTGCGCTTTGAGAAATCCTGCCTCCTTCACCTCCGTACGTTTAGAGTAACACTGAGCGGCAACGCCATGTTGCATCGCGTAACACCGGATAGTTCTGATTACAACAGGCCTCGGAACTCCTGCAGCCGCGACACGACGTTGTCACGGTTCTCTTCCTTAAGATCTATGGTTAGTCTATATTATGGGCCTCTAATATTAATGCGAAAAATGATCAAATATACATATTCTAACCTGAATGTACCTTGCAAATAGGAAAAATGAGCAGATTTACTACAATGGCTTGCTGGCATTAGGGCTAGTCATCATTTTGCTTAGGCCATGGTATAGTAACGCAATTATATCATGGTCTACCCTATGTCATAGGGGCGTTCTCTTGATAGTCATCTATAATTGGCTATTTGAGCGGACGGTTATAATGCGCTCGTGGATAATTTTTCTGCGAATTATTCCTAACCTAGCTCTTAATACAGACTGTGTTTCTCTACAGTTTTTCTTCTTCATTGACCTATTTACTTTACCCATACGTGGGGATCCTCCTTGCATAATTTGTCGCGGTTTGCCCAGGCATGCTACATTCTCGCTAGAACTATCGCGGTGCGTCGAAGGAGTGTCAGAGGCTTCAAGTGCTCAAATAACCAATTATGGATGTCGATCGAGAGACTCTAATTAGATAAGCTCTAACCTGTCTGGGGCTTCAGTCATTGAATTTTGCTTCTCCACTGGGGATAGTTCTAAGTTATAATCTCAAACTAATTAAATCCAAAGTGGCAGAAAACTACAGTCTGTGGAGCAAGATTCAGTTTTCAGCAGTCTCACGAGCAATCGGGCTGAAGGTGCTGTTTGAAACTGTCAGAACCCTAACAGATTTTTAGCAGCACTAGAAGCTGGTTTACGGTATCATCTCCTGGGGCTGCCAAAATTCTGCTAGGGAAGGGGAATCAAGAACTTATGACTGTACTTCCGCTGAAGTTCAGCTTGACGAATTGGTTATTGCAATCACCCTGCGCAAGACAAACATTCCATGTGAATAATGTGAACATTTTCTACAGATTTAGTGAACTGTTCTGATATTGCCTATCATGGATGCACCAGGTGCTTTGCTGCTTTTGGTCTTCGTTACTGCAGGTGAGGGGCAGAACTGAAGGTATAGAAGGTTAGTTTTTACTGTGTAAACAGTATTACACCTTGCTGAAATGCTTCATATACACGCTAAATCTTGTCTAACAAGTTAACCTACAAAACGTAAACTTCTACAGAAACAGGAAATGAAGCCGCTCGACTTTAAGAGATTGTATCATTAATGTATTCTAATGATATGCAAATCAAATGATGTATCCGATACTCTTATTCATTAAGATTCTTGCTTCTTGTATCTTCCTCCAGACTGTTGTTACAAATAAACGGCAAAATGGGAGTTCCCCAAAAGTCTTAATTCTCGTATATCGTGCCGATGTTGGCTCCGGGAAATAGCCGTGTAAACGTCACGACAACGTTAATGACAAATGGGCAATGATTTTAAAGACTTGTGTCCATCTGCCGTCGAGTAATTCTAATTTCTTGGCAACTTATTACGTTCATACGTGTAAAACCAGTAAAAAAAAACATTTAAACGTGTATCTTTTTGGTGTCCTCGTATCCTGGTTAGCACCCGTGACCTCACGAGCTCATTTTTTTTCCCGAAACGGAAATTGATAAAATTTTTGCTCGCCCGTTGATGTCACTGTGCTCCAATTCTGGTATTCTAAGCTTTATAAGTACTCTATGTATCTATTAGCAGACTTCAAAACTTGCGTTGCAGCAGCAGTACCTTACTGCTATTAATTACTATATGATCCTATTTATGTTTGTGCTCATTTCTTCCTCTTGACGGACTTGCTACATCCATGCACTGATCCATTGTGATGACACTTTCATGCGCGGGTTCCAATCCACGTTTCAGTCAACATACTATATATCTATATACATCATCTTTGTCGTTTCTTAAAGCACAGTTCTCTAGCGAGGTCCACTTTAAATGTAAATTCTTTTACTCTTTCAACAGCAGTGAGAAATTTTCTACCGTGGCTACATTATCCGTAAACGGAAAGTTTCTCTTGAATTTATAAAGAGGTAGATTTACTCTTGGTACTATATTTCTGCTAGATATCGTAGCTGGCAAGCACTGTTGAACTAAAGTTTGTATGTCAGATTTACGCCGCGTGTCAATGCTATCTATTTGTGCAGGAATATACTGGGTGAAGCCAACAAATTCGGAAGCACTTCAGAAGTTGGCAGAACAATCTAGCGCCCTGAAAGAGTCCATTGCTGCTGAAAGCGGTCCATGGCAAACTTCGGACACTCTTTGGAACACGGGCATAGACGGAGTCGAGGAGCAATTATCCAAGTATCGCGAGCTGCAAGGTATTGAAAGTCTCGAAACAAAGATGAAAAATGACAGGGACACAGAGGACATTTTCAGAGCTTTCCGAGCAAAATGTTGCCGTAAGCTCATCGACCCGGAGATAGTCAACACAGTAGACCAGTATCTGAAGAAGGCGAATGAAACCGGGAAATTGGTAAAAGACTTCGATCCGCAAACTGCGAGAGAGATTAAAGCTCACTTCAACACCATGCTGGCGCTTGCTCTCGGGGACAAGATTTAAAGGAACTTCACGATGCAAAGTTAGCCCATTGACACCAACTAAAACGTCCTTTTCTCGTGATAACGTTGTTGGAAGTGTGTTTATGGAGGACCTCATTTGATATAGGATTAAGCCATAATAGGATTATGTATAATTTAGTTACTGCAGATTTAATCTTTCTTTACTCAGACGGTGCTGTTTCACTACGAAGGCATTTCCTTCAGTCCTTGCTCATTACCAGGAAGAACAGCCTGAGTCAGGGTCACTGTAATTAGTGCTTACGATGGCCCTCGGACTACATAATACTTAATTAGTATTATTCGTTAGGGAGAAGGCCAGGTATTAAATCCTTCATTACCCTATTCATAGCCCGCTGTCCCATTTTATTCAGATGGTTAGTTCTTTTAGTTTATTCCTGTGGAGGAAAAACTTTGTATCGAGGCAGCATAGGCTTGTACTGGAAGGATTATGAGAAAGTTGACTTGAGACTGGTAACCCTGTCGTTCTCGACAAGTCACAATATATCTTGCTGTAAGGCTTTCTTTCTCTTGTAGGACAACGATAGGCGAAGAAGTCCTGTAGTGAAGCATCAGTCGGGGTCAGATAGGCTTCAAGAATAACAATCATGTAATCTTGAGCAAATAAATGATAGCGTTGAACATTGCGGTAACATCGTCTATTACGCTGCACAAGTCGACGTGGTTCTCTGGTAGATCAATGCATACCAGTGGAAACGGCGCTCCGGGCCCAGTTAGCATTTCTTTAATAGGTCTAGTCGCATCAATGAAATTGTTAAATGCTTGTAGAAACTCCATAGCCATTTTCTTTACCGAGATAAGTATCTGCTGCCAGAATCTTCCCTCTCAAATTTTACTTATCACGTAAATTTGCTAGTATTTTAGGGAAAGATTTTCTAAAACGGCGCAGAAAACTTCAGAACTTCCATGTTTATGCTTGAAAGAAGCTAACATAAGCAGAGGTGCTCTCCACCATTAAACGGTTAACTTTTAACCCTCTCTATTAACCCAAATTAGTTTATATACTGTACATTATTAGTACTTTATATATTGTACCTATTAGGGAAGTGAAGCGCAACCCCACTCCTCTTCATTATTTAACCTTTCCGTGTATGCTACGGCCCACGGGTCTGATAATGACGGCCTTAATTGAAAATAAGAGCAATACGATAAGTTAACCGCCCGAAAGGACACACTATTCAGTCACTTTTTAAATATGATGATTTTCTTATAAAATTGATGCTGGATGCTGCCAGTACATGTATAGTCAGCTGTGTAGCCGTATTGCAATCAAAATTAGGGATGTTACATAGCTTCTGCACAAAACTTTTGCTGGAGAACAACCCGCTGGTAAAAAATTTATTAAAATTTTACTGTCGTACTGATATTCTCAAACCTAACGTGGCCTTGTTACCTTATCGTGCTCCAAAAAAGTTGTTTACGTGTATGTTTAACTCGGCCAGGAATCCAAGAATGTAGCGGGTGGATTCATCGGGGACTACAATGAAACCAAGCCGTGACCTCATGTTGCCAAATGACGTCAGAACGACGAGCCAGAGGTATTTCAGAGGCGCATCTCAGGCCTTCTTAGGTTGGGTTCTTAATCCTAACCAAAATTCAAGCAGTGCTACACTTTTAACGCGATAGAAACTGTAGGAACAGTTATTGTTCAAGATTTCTGTACTTGTCTGTTGACAACCATTTTACAGTCTTTTGTGTTTGGGTGCAGCTCAAATGGCTGCCTTGTCAGGAGCGCGAAACTGAATGAATAAAGTCGAGAAAATGCGGTGATAGGTTTAACTATGTTTTGGGAAGAGCACTGCAAGCTGAATGTTAAGTTTAAAATAAAGGTTTCACTTCAAGGAAGTTAAGTCCGGACGCCATACCGGCCTATTGGCCAGATCTTGCCTGCTAGTTTCGCATGAGTCATCCCGTTACGCTCTTTGCTTCTTGGTTCAACCAATTATATTTCGTGGTGAGGGACATATTATTCAAAGTCTTAGTACTAAACACGACGCACATAACGGGATCTCTTAGCGCTGAAACTAACATAGTTTCGGGCTGAGGCATTTGGCACATCACCTCGAAGTATGTATTTCACTTAGTAGGAAAACCTCTTTCCTTTTGCTATCACCCGCGAACGAAGCGAGAGAGGTGATAATGTTTTCGTTAAAAATCTAAGTATATGTATGTCTGTCCACCCAATAAGTGGTCGAACGAGTTCAACAATGTTCATAATTTTTTGCAGGGAGTCTGGTGGGCTGTCCTCGATGTGACCATTGCCCAAAAACTAGGATTAGCTGGCCATAAAAAATGACTGGTGAAATTTGCTCCCACCGCGCGGGTGATGGTCTTACGCCACGAGGCGTTCTAGTTTTCACATACGAAGGAATTTGGTTGAAACATTTTAGCTACATTAGCTAAGCACTTCTGTGCATATGAAAGCAGTAGGTGTAAACGAGCAACTACATCAAATACCCGATTCCAGATATCACTATAGCGCCTCGTGGTGCAAGACAACGAAGTCATTTTTGATGGCCAGCTAATCCTAGTTTTTCATATGGATGCTTTGTCCAACAACGTTAGGGCAGAGTGGCCCCTTGAGATCGCTTATTAATAACAAAGGAAAAAATAGAACTCCTCGTGACGTAAGACCATCTACCGCGCTGGAGGCAAATTCGCCCCGGTTGAGGAAAATTAAACGCTGTCATATTTCATGGCCAGCTAGGTCTAGTTTCTTGGCATGGGTCGCATCTAGAACAACCCACCAAACTCTCTACAAAAAATTATGAAGATTGCTCAACTCTTTCGACCACTTATTGGGTGGACAAACACATATATACAAACAAATGTTCTTAAATCTTCAAAGAAAACATTATCACCTCTCTCACTTCGTTTGCGGGTGCTAAAAATGAGGGTGAATGTAATCTGTCTTGTAGTGCATGCCAATTTGATATGCAAACGCCGAGTTTATGAAAGTAAAAATTTAGTTAGGTCAACATGACCTTCTTAAGTCATAACTTAAAATAACTTTACCTTGCGTATTACACATATCACATACAAAAGTAACACATACTATTATAATTATACTACTAGCTGCATGCCGCTACGGTAGCAGTATGCTTCCGTTCGCAGCTCTATAACGCCTTGTATCGCTCGCACGTTCGAGGCCATCCCAGGCACGCGAGCTCTCGGCAGATCTAGGTGTGCTGACTCGGCAGTTGTGTGTATGCACTGCGCCGTGGTGGAACTTGCCTTTCTCAAAGATGAGGGGGCGCGGGGGGTCTCGGGTCATTTGTTTCTTCCTTAAAATTGGCGCCATAGCTCTTGGTGACCCGATCGAGGTCTACTGCAACTACACTTACTCATCTGGGGCAAGTGGGTTTCTACCCGCAGCACAAACCAGTGCATGTTGGTTTCCCAGGTGAGGGTGTGGTCTAAGTTCACTTTACCTTTACCTACTGTAAGCTTAAGACAATAAAAATGGGGTGAATAATTTGCAATAATACAAATTCATTGCTAACTCCCTTTACACATAAAGTAGGCTATTATGACTCTCAAAAATAACTCTATTAATAATTGTAATGGGTTTAGTATGCTCTACAATGAACACTTAGTCGATTTCAACTTAAATATGGGTGAGGGCCACGAGGAGTTAGGTGCAGTCAGGCAGTGGTCTCCACTACCTTAGTTTCCAAATTCTCCCCAAACTGCTCTCAGGAGGCATGGCATAGTAGGCCCTAGGAATAGGTTTAGTTATGTTCGTTCTTCCTATATTTTGGGAAGTAGCTCCACCCCTACTGCAAAGCAACTCACAGATAACCTTAGATGAGCCTTCGGGATGTCTGTCTTTGTTGCCCACTTTGCTTGCTTCCTCTCATTTTGATAGTACTACTGTTGATACTTTGTCTTCCTTCTCTACTTTTCCGACTTGCTGTTTCCATGCGCCTCTTTGCACTTGTGGTGAAACCATAACTCTAGCATGGGTCCCTCGTTGCTATCGAAATGCACCTCCCTTCTTTTTGTCTCAGTGAAACTCCGTAGTCGCGTAGAGAGGCTTGTATAATTTTCATATTGCTTTACTACCCCCTGGCTACTTTGTTTGTACTTGTAAGCTTGTAAGCATATTTTGTGAACCCATTGTGTTCTTAATAAAAGCTAATTATTAATTATTATTATATATAATACAGTCAAAACTAATGCTTTCAAGACGCAGTACAGAACGCGCTACTAAAGTAAAGGTTCCGCACCTCTGTGTCCATGATACCGAAACTAAAGTTTGCGTTGCTACGTGAGAGATATAACTCAAATTGCAGTTATGCTTGCGTAGAAAGTTAAAAGTGGATGTTATGTCCGCATTGCCTCACTGTAAATATAAAATAGCGCTGATTTAAAGCGAATAGAATGTAATATAACAGATTCCCATTGTTGTATGCTGATTTTTCTCTCAATGGTAAGTGAACTTTGAATTGTCTGTAGCGTTAAAAAATAACGAAATTAATAATGAAACTCTAATGAAAACAAAATTGATACTCGTATTTAAAATAGAAGAAAAATATTGTTGCTCGACATAGCGTTAATGACGCAAAGTTTGGTGTGCAGACAATTATAACTATGCAAAGTACAGTATGCCTGTGAATTGGAAGACGATGGCAATTTCAAAAGCTCCCTGCAGAAGAGAGCTTAAACGGGAAAACTTTTCCCGTTCTGTGACTGTTGCTAAAGCAGGGTTCACACATCGTTCATATGAACGCGTTGGCTCATTCACTTGGCCGAATGTGTTACTGTGCTCTATAGAGAAGTAATACAAAAGTCTACTGTTTTCTTGAGTTTTATTTCAGTCGAAATTTGAAGAGATTTCCGTAACTTGCCTAATGATAATTGCAGAAGAAACTTATTTGACGGTTAACATTTTAACAACTTTTTGTGGCGTACACAGAGTTGTGCCGACAACGGCGCTACAAGACGTTCGGATGAGCGAACGCGTTGACATGAATGACGTGTGAACTTGACCCAAGGGTGTGTTTCCTCTGTTCTTCTTCTTTCCAGACTTGCTGTGCCCATACACGTTAACCCTGTGTAAGAACTCCCTTGTGCACGGGTTCGACACTTATCTTGACAGAATATTGCGCATATGCGAGAACAACGCCATAACTCATAAAATGGGATATTTGAGTTATGCCAACCATGTGATTGCCCGTTTCCTGTTCTATATTGTGGTAGAAACGACGCATTTCTACCTGCAAAACTCACCACTAAAGGGGAGTAAATGTCACTATTGCGCCGGCCTAGATGTTACCAACCCTTTGTGTCAACAATGGCACATCTCAATTCCTGTTCAGCTGTCGTACGGGAAGGTGTTGTGTGTTGTCAAGAAAAACGTCATATTTTCTTATGGGTCAGTATTGGTGATATTGTGGCTGTTTAATAGTAATTTGTTTAATATCAAAATATTCTGTTCCGTAAAATTGCCTTTTTTAAGTTATGACGTTGTTCTCGCACATGAGCAATTATGTCCCTTCCTTTTCCTCTCTAAGAGCATCTTAGTACTGATTTACAGAGGCTTAAACTATCTTAAATACACGTACCATACTAAGGGTGGGGGCGACGAAGTTGCGCCTTCGTGTCTTAATTCGTCCGAAATTTCAGAGGAGTGGACCTGGTTTCGGCCTGTTGAAGTGAGTGTTCGCCATTGTCCCCATTGTCCTCCCCTCAGGGGCAAAGCTTGGTCCATAGGATTAGGCTAGTTGGGTTTGCCCGTCGCATATGTTCTGGTGAGCAGCGACACAAGGGTAACTTTCTAGGTTATCTTATAATATAGTTATTAACTAGGCCTTCGGGACGGCTGTCTGTCTTGCCCATTTTGCTGTCTTCCGCTTTCATACTCCGACTGATGACGCTTTGATCTGCTCTTTGTCTTCTTTCCCGACTTGCCAGTTGCTGTTCCCATGCGCGTCGATCCTGTTTGGGAACGACTTCGTGCATGGGTTCCACATTTCTATCGGCATACTAAATTTCTCTTCCTTTTCCTCTCTTGAATCAACATTGTTATGTCTGGGAAGGCTTAAGCTACTAATATAATAATACATTGTCTTTATATAAGACTGCCGGAAACTCAATTGTGCTCCTTCGGGCAATTCTCAACGGGCTCAACGTAATGCCGCTGCAATGCCGCAGCTTCTGTCTGAAGTTTGGGACAAGTTAAGCGTAGCAGGCTTAATTTTGGCGCCCAATAGAACGGGCCTTACACTGATCATCTATACAGATCAGGTTGTTCTAGCATCGCCTTTAGCTATCTGCCATTGCTTATTTATACTCTAAAAAATAAGAGATGTTGGACCCTACGCAATCTGCCCGTGCTATTCAACAAAAACTCGATGCACAAGCGGCTGAATATTAAGTGCTTTCTGACAGTGCTCAACAGTCTAATAGGAAGCCGAAGCCGTGTCCGCGATTACGTACTCAAAAGCATCGAAACTTTTCACCATAAATTCTCATGTGCAACAGGCAGAAGTCATTCTAAAAAAAGAGGATTTATATGTGGTTTCTCGCACTCGTGCACTTATCTCTCTTACTATTTGCACAAGACATCTCGGACCAATATATTAACAAAAAAGTGTCAAGTTTTTACTGTGGCTCACATACGATTTTGTGGTTTTTCTATCCTTGAATATGTCAATTGGGTCAATTTAAGAGAATTTATTTGGATAACGTTTTTTTCAAATGCTTAGTTTTCGAAACCTTTGACTTTGAAGTTCCGTTTGTTTTTCTATAGGTGAAAATATACGGCGTCATTATAGGCTTCTAGCGACCTAATACGAACCTTACCGTGCCTACCTAGCCTAACCTGTGTTATTTTCTCCCATAGAAAAACAATAGAAAATCCAAAGTCAAATACAGTACCCCGAAAACTAAGTATGTGCGACAAAAACGTTGTTTGTGTTAGTTTTAAAGTAAAATAATAAAAAAATTGCTGTCTAAGCCTTTCACTAACTATTGGCATGCTAATGTCGACTACAAGTTATGTCAGCTCGAAAAAATACGCGTAATAAAAAATAAACTCAACGTCAGCCTGGGCTTTCACAGCTAATCATCACAATTTTCGTTCTAAAAGGAAAACTTAAAGTGAAAAAACTCTCAGCTGAGAAAAGACCCTATTTCTTTTTCAGTAAAATCCTTAGAGACTAAAAAAAAAGATTAAAAAAATCCTGAACGGGAGACCGCCGAAACTAAGAAAAAATCTAGAAACTGAGAATGTACACCGCGCTGTATGTAGTGAGTTGTAGTAAAAGCCGACGGAAGTGACTCCATTCCAAATGTTCACTATGAAGTGCAAGAATGACTGCCTGCTTAGAGTAAGAGCACGTCGAAATTAAACCGGCAAGGCTTGACTTCTCCGAAACTTTAAACAGAATTGAGCTTTCACTTTGTCCCTTTGAATTATGTTGAAAATGCTAAAAGCAAGCCGATGATGTTAAAAAATCAATTTCAAGAAGCAACTTTGAGTTCCTGGCAGTATGATAGGCAACTGATTAAGGGTCAATACCTAAAACTCAATTTATCGGATCGAAACCACAGCACCTGCTTGAAGTTTCGGACAAGTCAAGACCCGAAGGCCTAATTTTGGCACCCAAGCGAAGTCGCCACAAGTCTCCTATAGTGTCATCAAAAGAAAATTTTTCACGAACGATAATAATTCCGTCTACATTCTAGAAGTTCCACTCCTTTGCCAAGGTTATTTTTGATGATATACAAATTTTTCAGCGTTTTCTCGTATTTTTACCAACACCGTAAGACGAAGTAATTTTGTTGTTCCACGGCGCCTCCTGTGCCTGTCTGCAGTCCCGGGGCGAAGCTTAAAACGTCCCTAACCAAACCTACGAAGAAAAGATACATTTTTCTTTGTTCCGCATTTGGAGCAAGAGCCTGCTAAGATGCGCTTCATCAGCTTCTTCGTTCTTCCACTATAAAATGCTGGACATTTGTGCGCAAAACAAACTCCATCAGCACTAAATTAAGCTACTCATGACAATCCTGAGGAAGGTACTTAGTTTTAAAAAGTGCCTATTTTCTTTTAGGACACGTTCGATTGGGCTCCAGAACTAACCTTTCGAAGCTTAACTTATTTGGAACTTCACGTACGAGCGCCAGCTTCGACTTGCTGAATTGCAGTTCAGCCATTGACCCTCATTAGGTAACTTTTGATTTTTCTAGAAATTTAATCGTACTCTGTAAAATGGCGTTGTCATCGGGTTCAACGTAATCGCGTTGCTGCTAACACTTGCAACACTATTCAAAGTGATGAATCCAAAGCTTGAGCCTGAAGTTTCAGACGAGTTAAGCCTCGAAGGCTTAATTTCCGAGTCCAATCGAACGCGCCCTCAAAGACAGAGAGTTAACAGCAATTTTTTCTGGTTTGTTACCTCTCGTTAATAAAAGCAAGATTACAAGACTAGTATGGTTGGTAATATGGATACGGCTCGTTCTATTCGATCGTTAAAATCGATCTAACCCAATGCTACTCGCCCGAAACCTTGCACCGAAGTATTTTCTTCGTAATCGTGTTGCAGGTGTTAAAAGCAGACAAAATACGCTTGAGACGGCTGGAAACTTCTTTAAGGAGTGTGCCTGAGTCAATGACCGCTTTCCTAGGTAATGAATTCAAGGTTAACGCCTTAAATTTGGTGAAAAGGAGGGAAGCAAAGGTCTCTGTCTAATGTTTCAGACGAGAAGGCTAGGCTTGGAACGAGATTGTAAAGCTCATCGGACGAGCGCATACTTTCGTAACGACACTATAAATTTTTACAATTGGTTAAATGTACCCATTACAGTCTTTAAAAAACTTGATAGGGGAAAAAGGACTCCAACTCTCTGCATCGGGCTAGTGCTCTAAGTTATGCATTTATACTAGCGTTACTTACAGATAAATACATTATTAGATGCGGCATCCATTGGTATGGCAAAGTTGATCTAAGGCGTGACTTGTCCAGAACTTCAGACAGGTGTGCCGGCTTCGCTCTGCTAAATCGCTATCAAGCGTCAATTTCTAATCGATTCCTCTTGATACTTTCGAAAACTTAGGGCACGACATCAAAGTCAATTTAAGACAAACCCACTTCATCACTTTGAACCGTGTTGTTGGTACTAGAGGCCGTCCGCTTATGTTGAGCCGCTGAGCCCACTGGAATCCCCATTTTGTGGAGTAAGACCAAGTTCGTGAAGTCTCACAGGTTAGTTGACTAACGGCTTATGACTAAAACTTGAATTAACAAGTTGAAACCAGGACACCTGTCTCAAGTTTCGAACAGGTCAAGCCTCAGAGACAATTTCGCTGCCCAATCTACGGTGCCCTAAGCTTTCCTCCGTGTGGGTCTTAGCATCTGCAACAAATTTCAACGTGGCGAAGAATACGTTCCTCCCTGAAGTTCCAGAGAAGTTGAGCCTTGTTGGCATCGCTTGATTCAACTTTGGCAATCCAAGCAATAATACCTGAACTCTTGTCACACATATGTCCGTTACAGCATATTAATATTTATTTTGGTTGTCTATGAGTTCGAATTATCTTTCTTTTTCGGGTATACGTATATGAAATTCACCATCTTAATGCAATCTTGAAGCTCTGAAGCTGCTGGTTACCATGCACCGGTACATCTCGAGGATGCGCTTAATTTACTATAGATTTTTAACAGTGGGTACGTGCGGTAGACATGATAAGCCCCGGATTGTATAAAGGATTCATACCGGAATGCCGTTTCTCGTAGGAAAAGTATGGTTTGGAAAGACGTTTGTGAAGTACCCTGGTTCTCCTGAGACGACCCATATTTACTCAGTTGTGCTAAGAATGTCGCAAGGAATCTTTTCCCTGTTATATGTGCACGCTAGAAAACGTTTTTGTATAGGATACAACACCACCTAAGTACATATATGATAGGCTATAAGGTCTGGTCACATTATGCACCTCCTAAGTTATTTGGATATCATTCATTTAGGAACCTGGAAGCCTAATTTATAATATTGTGCTTTACATATAGAAATTGGGACTCAATCTTTGGCTTGAGCGTACGCTTAATTTGTACTTGTCATTAGAGCAGATGCGCCGTGGAAAATTACGGCGATGAATTATGACGACACTTTGGCAACGATCATACTTTTGTTACTACTATGTTCATGAAAGTTGTACTATGACGACCAACTCAATTATCAATAGAGATGAGTACTCTCTGTTTCAGTTTAGTTAAGCAGCGCAAGCCTTCCTTTCTTTAGGGGACAGGTAAAAAAAAAGATAATTTTTTACTAACCAGCACTCAAGCGTTCAATTGGTCGATGCAACTCAAAATTCGATGCTTGAATTACCCGAAATTCCAGGCAGGTGCGTTGGCTTCGTCCAGCTGAATCGATTTTCAGGTGTTGAACCTTAATCGTTGATGCTTGGGACTTCCCAAAGCTTCGTCTTGCTCAGTAAAATGCAGTTTTCACCTTGGTCAACATAATCGGGTTGCTTCTAACAATTGCAACTCAATTCACGATGGCAAAGCGAACCCTCCTGTCTAAAGTTCCGCACAGTCAAGCTTCGAAGTTTCCATTTTACCGGCTCTTCGAGCGAGCCCGTAGGCAGCCTCTTCCATCAACCTATTATCGACGCTCCGCCCCTTCACGCGCTGTCGCCCAGCGGTGGAGCGCAGCGTCAGGGAGTCACGGTCGTCATTAGCGGTCACGAGGTCGTGCGTGACAGGCGCAAGGGCTGGTGCATAGTGAGGCAAATTTGTGTTGCAGGGAAACTGCAGACAATACTCCAGTGATTTTAGTTCTCAATATTCATTAAACCAGGAAATTAGGCTGATACTGTTAATTCTGTATACACGTTGACCAAGGTACGGGAATGAATCTTGAAGTCCAAATCCTTAAAACGTGTTAGTCAGAAAATGTGAACATTTTTCTGATAGTCGTTTCTTAACACATTTTGGTAACACATTTTGGTCAAAACATACGAGCAAATCTAGAAACCCGCCTTGTGTGTTTAGTTCGCTAACGATATAAAAAGTGACGCAGTGATACATTGTAACAGCAAGGACTGAATTTCAGTTGGCGTTAAGAAGCAATTTAGAGATCCTGGTCTAGGTACAAGCTATCCAGAGATAATCAGGGAGAGCTTACTTAGTCCATAACTGTACAGTTTATTACATGTGATATGCACTTCTACAGTGTTATTTCTTTTATTTCTTCAGGAAAGAAAAGATTAAGAACGGGTTCGATTGAGAACCGAAATTAAATCTTCGAGGCTCGACTTGTGCAAAATTTCAGATAAAAGCCTTGGCTCTCAATCTGAATCGTCCTGCAAGTGTTATTAACAGCGCGATAACGTTGTACGGGCTGAAATCTCCATTTTACGGAGAATGACTGAGATGCTGGACTGGACGGATCAAAGTAACGGGTTAAGAGTCAATGCTTGAATTTCGACTCAACGGAGTCGGAGCCAGCGCACCTACTGTACCTAAAATTTCGGACAAGGTAAGCCTCGAAGACCTTATGTTGGCGCCCAGATGAAAATTCGAGGCTGGCTCAAGTTCTTCGAAGCTTCACACAAGTGCGCTGGCTTGGACCCGCTGAATTGAATTTGAGGCAGTGACACTCAATTGTTTCTCCTGAGACTTAAGAAACTCAGAGATGCTCGTTAAATAGACCTTTCAGCCTGCTTAACGTCATCACGTTCTTCCGAACACTTGCAACCCGTTTAAAGGGACAATTTCAAGGCTTCGGTCTGAAGTTTGGGACTAGTCAAGTCTCATGGACTTAATTTTGGCTCCCACTCCGACACGGCTTTAATTTTTAGGACGTTTGGGCACAAGTTTTTCACGAAGCTTCGAGTTTGAGGCTTATTAGAAAGAAATGCTTTGCAAATAGGAGATATTTTGCATACACAGCCAGAATTAAAATATACAAGCAAATTTTATCGGCCACAGTTATTAGTCGCTCAAAATTATTAAGTTGCGCTCTATCTCACTGCTTTGGATGGATACCCTCATTCCATTTCGATACACTCGCATTGCGCCCCTTGACCTGCTCCTCTGGATGTTCATGTGTCAAATTCAGAAACTCGTTATCTTCACTAAGAAAAAAAAAAAGATTTGCTCAATAGCCCTCAGGAGTACATTCTGGCTTTTATCATCCCTGTCAGAATTAATAGAAGCATAACGAGGATAGTTTATACGGTGAGGTAGTGGGTTCGCTAAGTTTATCCTTCTGCTCCGCGAGGTGGGCTGCCGAACGGTGGTAAGCGACTCATTACCTGGGGCTCCTACCTGCTCCCGTGTGGAGGGCCATGGAAGGGGCCCTCCACACTAGTGTTGCTTTCTTTTGTCTCCTTTTATCATTTTTCGTCTCTTGAGATGCTGCGCACCCGATTTCCCTGCCAGTAGTTACGCGCTGAGCCAACTTATACTATACGGTAGAGAAGAGCCGATGTCGAGGTAGGATATTGCTAATAGAGCTTCCTGGCCGATCAGCGCATCACTGTATGCATCACAGTGGCTGATACGGTGGTTAAACTAATCATGTAGTAATATTGATGTACTCAATACCCGTGAGAAGGTTCATGGCATAATATAATTATGCATAGAAATTTAAATTTAACCATTTTATTCTGTTTCAGAGACGTGATTAGCACTGAATAAAGGCCAAAACATTGTTTCTGCTTCGTTACACGATATTTCTTGCTAGAAGTGAGTGATTTGATTCAGCGAGACGTTTAATACGATAGTTGCCAGAATGAATGATATTCCCGTGTTGATTAGCTTGTGCTCAGAGTCCGCTGAAGCAAATAATCAGTGCACTGCTGAGGATGACCGACGCATGAGCAATTGGATGCGTCAAAATGATTCTCAACCGGTTTTGGAAAACATCAGTTCCATTCTGAACAGGAAACGTTCCATCGATATTGCCCAAACTACGGAATCTTCATGCTTGGGTAGTTCGAAATTTATGACAAATCGTTTTGCGCACTGCAGAAATGGTTTCCGGGATATGGCTTTAAATGATACGGAAATTTGGCCACCAACGAAAAAACAAAGAAAATCTGAAACGCCGCCGTATTCTCCGCCCTCTGAAATCGGAAAACCGTTTGCATCCATCATGCCACCGTTAATGTTTCCTTCGTACAAAGACCTTACTGCCAACAACAACAACAACAGCACCTTCTTCGCCAGCAAGTTGGACGATTTACCTCAAGCCCAACAAGGTTACAACCATAATGTCTTCCCTTTGCCTATAAATGGCTTCCCATTGCCGCCTCTCATACCGCCTTGGCATGGCCTACCTATGAGCTGTCACCTTCCAGCAACGACGTCAAATTCCCTGGCAACTTTGCCGCAACATTCCCATGCGACATCAGAGAAGCACCACCAAGATCGACTGCCTTCTCATTTGGGCGAGTCGATGGAGATGAAATTTCCGCTTGCTCGCCAGGCATCGAGTCCTGCCAGCGTGAGCTCCAGCGACGGGGGGGCGGGAAACGAAGACGCCGCAGAGGCCAAACGTCGACGCAACAACGAGGCCGCTAAAAAATCCCGAGACGCTCGAAGAGAAAAAGAAGATCGGATTGCCCTGAAAACTGTCATCCTGCAGCTGGAAAATAATCGTCTCAAAGAAGAATTTAATCTCCTGCGAGAAGAGTTGCAGCGAAAAACGAGCCTGCTCAATAGGGCCAACTTATCGTAAATCTTCGATTTTATATACGACATCGAGCAAGAGAGCAAATCGGCTAGCTTTTAACTGGGCAGAAATATCCATGCAGGTGAGGCAGTGGTTAACGTTCTATATTTAAAAATGCACGTGTGGACGCGCCTATATTTCTCCGGTACGTTTGTGACCAAGTTTGGTGCCATTTGGGTACGTGACGCCTTCCAACAGCATGGCCGGATGATCAATGCGTCAAACTGTCTGTAGTTCCAGAAAATTTTAGGTCGATTCATAACAGTGAGTGGATGGAATAAACAAATGAAATATAATCAACATTCTCAAGCTGTCAAGTGAAGAGATTTTAGCATATCGAATTTGTGTTAACAATAGAACGAGATCCACTGAAACTCTCTGCTCCTAAACAATCAATTTTTTATTATCATTAACATGAGTTACAAAAAATTTAACACGTTTTCTGCATTTGCTGTACGGTGTATTTATAAACTCTGTTGTAAGAAGAAAAATGAATGTACAATATGTACTTAGCTACATGAGAGCGTACAAGTAATTTTTTATTATCTAATTATTGTAGGGTAGAGTTCATGTTCACACGCCCTCAGTGCATGAGTTTGTCATGTTGGAGCTGTGCTCTTAGTTTTTGTTAATATTTCTGACCAATTTTTCTTTAGCTTTCGTTAATTTATTTAAAAATTTAATCTGCTATTCAGTAGTAAAAAATAAGTAGTATTGTAGCAAATTTGCTGAGAAAAACAACTTTTCCACTTCAAATTCAATGATCCAATCCAACATGGATGTCTTCATTCGCAACAATCTAAAAATCATCTACGTTCACTAATTACTTGCTTTTTATTATTGTCAACATTTATGCTTCGTATGTTACACTGAATATCTCGTACACAAAGCTTTCATAACTTAGATGGTTACTCTTCTCATCTGGGTATAGACTTGTTAAGGCTTCTTCACCTATTTTTCTTCATAAGTGTAAGCTTATTTCTACATAAACGCCACCCACCTCTTTCCTTCTTTATGAAAATGAGAGCCTTTCTTCGAACGCTATTCCTTTGATCACCTGATAGAGATCCTTTTTCGTATGAAATTAGAACTTTTTCTCGTTGCTGTACGTTTTTTACCACTAGAATGATAACCGTTTCTCTTCTAAATGTGGCAAGATCGTGATTAATGTCGAAGTAAACTTTACTCCTGTACTGTGCGTATAATTCCTTTGCTCTTCTAAAATTTTGTGCGTTGATAATAAAATCAGAGGCGAAGACAAGCCATCTTCGCGCAGGATATAAGAATGCCAACGGCTAACTGAGACAAACATTTGCAGAAATCGAATTAAGGAGATACACGATACCAAAAATAGAATATTTGGTTTCCAATCTCGTCCTCTATAAGTGGTCATTAAAAAGTACATGAAGGCGTCATAGACAGACCTCTGCATACGCAACTCATGTACAGTGCGGCTACATACATCAGTGACGTCCGGAGCCAATGCGAAAGCAGTGCTGTATCGACAACCGAGTGGGGTTTTACGTGTGTGTTTACAACCCGCAAGCACTGTCTCTTGGGGGTTCAGTGCCTCTCAGACTATTGTCATGAAGGCTGTGTTATGTTGCACGCTGAGAGTTTCCACAAAGACTGTAGTTTTCCAACACATATATTGTCTTTCTCCCACTAGCTTGCCCTTCATATTAATTCCTTGGCTGAGCGTAACCAGAATATGATATACTAGTGGGACCCGTGGAAATTCCACGGTTGATTTTCAGTGCAAAAGAAAAAGTTATTCTTCCTGAAGTTATTTGATAATCATTCCACGTTGGCAACCAACATAGTATCTTCGTTGTCAAGCTGGTATAGCAAATTACATAATTCCTTAAATAAAAATCAGAAAGCCGGCTTCATGCCATATAAATTTTCAACAACTAGAATGTCTCATCATTTGGTGAAAACAACGCTTGAGAGCCGAAGTATTTTAGTTCACTTCCTGATCAGCAGTGGCGTAGCTACGGAAGGGTGTGAAAGGAGTGCGCACGTCCGCCCCCAGACCGGGGGG
>LQNS02278180.1:2532939-2559265 GCA_001587735.2 Parhyale hawaiensis | reverse complement strand
GGGGGGGAGGGGGGAGGGGGCGGGAAACCAGCCCTTAAAAAAATTGCATACCCAAAGCTTATAGCTTTTAATTTCTACCATGCATGACTTTTGAAGTTTGGTCCTAATATGATAGTATGGCAGTAGAGGGCACAGTTGTCAAAAATGACGGCAGTAATTATGTTTCAGGTAATTATGTTGATTAAGTTTTTTATTGTTCCAGTTCCCAGTACAGGTTTTCCTGTAAAATAGGTCTCATCCCTGAAGGCCAGCTGATCTTCCATCAATGAAACGTAAGTTGTATAGCCATGAGTTTTGTGAGAGCAAAATATCCCCCCTGCAGGATAAGCCGAGAATATCAGTTGGAATTGGTCAAATCTTGAGTAGCACCAAGAAAATATAGTTCCGTCAAAAGAATTCATCATATACGCTCAGGGCTCACTGTAACCTGACTCCAAGCGATTGTTGACCGTCAAGCGTCGAAATTTGACTGCAATGTAAATTAAATATAAAAAGGTATCTGCACACTTTGAAACTTCAACTGCTACGAAAAGATTCAGCTAAAGAAAGTAAAAGCGAAATGGATTATGTACGAAAGGAACGAAAACTCCAGCCAAGAGAGCAACTCAAACTGCTAAGAAGAATTCCAGCTAAAAAATATGCGATACAGCTTATGCCAGACAGGATCAAAAACTTTATAAAGATATTGCCTTTCATCTACCACGCTCAGAAGATAAATCATCATCGTCATATTAAAAAGTACAGAGCAGGGCCGGGATGCACGAAACTACACTAAGTGTATTTAGCTCACAGATTTTCCCTTAACTTCAGAAAAGTACACTTTGTGCGCTCCGGGCACATTCACAAACGATTTTCGTTTTCCCGCCAACAGAGATTTTCCTTTTTATTTGTACTTAAGTTCCGCCAGTTGAGCGCTTGGGTAAACAAAACTAACAGAATAATTTTAAGCTATACTTTTGTATAAATACTTAGACAATGTAAATCTTATGTAAAATGGATCAAATTTTCACTCGTTATGTTTCCTCGTCGATGTTTAGTTTCTGCAGCTGTTCCTTTACTGCATTTAAGGATGGTCCTAGCACCCGTAACTTAAGTACAAAAATAAAGGAAAATCTCTGTTGGCGGGAAAACTACAATCGTTTGTGAATGTGCCCGGAGCGCACAAAGTGGAAAATCTGTGAGCTAAATACACTTAAGTGTAGTTTCGTGCATCCCGGCCCAGGCTGGTTTGGAAAGCAACGCGAGATGCAGTAGTACTTCCACTTTTGGCCACATATTTAATTTTTTCCATAGTGGATATGAAAATCAGTTCTGTATGTATGATACCTGTAACATGAACTTCGTGTCTTTGCTTCAAAACTGGCTGAAAATTCCTTCAAGAGCGAGCGCAAGAAGACAGCTAAGGTGAAACTTCCTTCCAGCGAAAATCAGGCTTTTTTTTTTCTTGCAAGTTGAAGCTTCCGCTAATACTGAAAAAGGGTAACGTGTACACACAGGGACAGATGGAGCCACAAGAAGAATAATATTATTGATCGATAGTGAACAGACTATATAAATGCGATAAGATGTAATTTTTCTCATTAGTAGCCGCACACAAAAGTCTTGTCTCACGGAAAGTCGCATTTCAACATGCAGTAACTGTGTCACCTATATTAACTGTGATGTCTTTCCAACAAATTTGCCGCAATTTTTGGTGGTCGGGTACTCTTTCATATATTTTCTCCTATAGTTCTATGTATATAGTCTCGCAGTCTGTGCAACTGATCGTATCGATTTTTTTTTTAAATAGCAACGTCGCTGTGGGCTCGATACCCCTGAATCTCATCACTTTTCTGATGAGGACCTATATAAGCCTTTGTGACAATGACCTAAAAGTGCTGTCAACTTAGCCACGAACCCAACTGCGAAATCCACATGCACTGGTTCATGCTGCAGAAAGATGCTTGCTAGGTTCTAGCGCAGTGCACGGCTGCAGTTGACTATAGATTGTCAGCGACGGCACACTCGTGTAGCAACTGTGACCCTCGACCGACCCCATTTCAGGTGAGGTCAGTGTTTCTTCAATGGAGTGTGTCACGTCAGACACGCCGACTGTGCAAACCGAGTATCGCAAGAATTCACCTGTCTGGCAGGGAGGTGAACGCACCAGCTTAAGCTTGCAAACACAGCACTCTTGCATTCAGTCACTGCCGGTATGGTTAGCTAAATGAAGTAGTTTTATTTCGCAGCTAAAAATACACATTAAGCTTGCAAATGAGTGAGCATCGCATTCGCTAAACTCATGACGTCACCTTAGTTAAAACTATCGATGCCTTGCTGGTGGCACACTCCATGTTATTCGATCACGTGAGCACCTAAGAGCTGCTGTTGGTCCATGATGGCGTCATTACTCGTGACGTCACCTTAGTAACACCGAACTAGAAAGACTGGTTTGCCAATACTTCTTTAACTGTGCAATGGTGACCAACATTGATTACGAAGCCCGACCATTGAAGCACGATGTTGACTGAACAAATCTGAGGAAGCTTCTGTTCAGGTCGAGTGCCATTGTGTCACGGGGCCAGGCGCGATGGCGGCTTTTCAAGTGGCGGGTGTGATTCATGCCACTCAATAGGAGCCAAATTTGTTCTTTGTGCTCACACATTCAATGAGAAGGCATGAATGATTGGGGCTGGCAAGTGTAAATATGGAGATGTAGTATAGGAAGAAGGGGAAAGGGACGAGGGTCTTCGAATCGATATTACCGTGGCTATGCCTGAACGATTATTGTGAGCTGATTATGCTAACTCTTGTATTAAATGACGGTATTTCCAGACACCATGCAGCATCAGTCTACGTAGTTGATATGCCGAGTTAGTAGAGCGCCCGGTATAGTCAAATATGAGGTGGAAGATATTACTTCAGTTAAGGTTCGGGTGCCAATACTTGTGTAGAGGCGGGTACAAAGAAACTTTAAGCAATAGATACCCCTATGTATGTCGCCGGCAAAAGCAAGATACGCAGCAGTATACAGTAAGTCTTTACAACCAGCAAAAAATTTGTTCACATTATACACTGAGCTTCGACCTCAATGTTCACATATTGCTAGCGGTGATAGAAGAAAACTAACCAAATACAGTTCAGTTCCCTACTTTGAAAATAGCTGCTGGTAGGGAGCTCGAAATATATAAATAATATTATATTTACATATTTGTTTTGAAATTTCAATGTCCTCTGATGCATCCGATATCGAATTAATTTCTCTCAATGCAAACCTTTTTTAACAACCCTGCAAGAGCAAAACTTAAAAATCTAAATTTTGAAGCTGAAATGATGATTCCTTTCTGGGGGAGTAGGGTTGGGTGGGCTCAGCTCAAACAGCGTAGGGTACTGTGGCTAGATAATTATGAGACACGGGTGGTGTAGTTATTACGCAAAGTTTCTTTGGACCATTTCTGTAAAACTAGCTCTAGTATAACAAATTCTTAGTTATAAACGTGAATGATGATAAGCTGCTGATGCTATTTCTTTTCTGTCATATTTTGGACAACCGGGCTTACTATTACATATGAAATACATGGGCTGTATAAAGAGCTTAAGGCTTGCTGTAAGTAATGCGAAGATTGAGGTCCTGTAAATCGATACAGAGCAGCGGGTTATATTGGCACGATCATCGCTCAATGATCCTAAAGTAACCCTTTCGTAACTGACTGTTTCTTTATGCGCGAGTATAGAACCTTAGAGAAAGCAAATGAGAGCTGTGCACATCGGTAATCTTTATTGTTAAGGTAATTATTATGAATTTTAAACAAATGTAGGAAGAGTTGATGGCATTTGATTTAATTACACGACAGAAATATATAGCCATGCTTTCCCTCCATACAAATAAATTAACAAATGCATTCGACCCTCTCCGACACCCCGTTTACACCATGAATCTTTTCGTGCAATTCGCGATTGTACTCGTTTGAATTTTCCGCATTGTCACGGAATTTAACTCTTGGCTTTATGATTTCAAGGTTTTTTTTTAATTTCCCCTTTGCGGGCTTTCATCAGCTATTGGATATTCCCTCTGCTAATTGTTCTAAGCAAGTGAGAGTTATAAATATATTGGAACTGATGAACTTGAAATAGCTTAGCGTTACAAGGCGAGAGAAGGCGAGAAGGCGGAGCGTACAGCACAACATACTCGAAGTTGCACCGCTTAAATTGGAGTAAAACAGCAAGATGATAATTTTGTGGATTTCTGTTGGCTAATCATGGTGCTAATGGCATGTCAAAATACATATTTAATTGTTTATCAACACGGCTTCCCTCCCCCTCTACGATGTGACGAACTTCCACTTTGCTGGAAAAAAGTATGTGGGTAGCTAGTAATGCATATCAAGAGCTTCATAAAAAAGTAACAGAGAAACAAAATGTTATGGTAATGTGCACTGTGGAGAAAATTGTTCAGTGTCGGCGGTTTCTCTATTGATGATCAAAAGCTGCAACCAACTTCTCATAGTGGGCTTCCGCTGATGCACATCAGGTGTCACTGATTAGTACTGCAAAATCGACTGAAGCTATATACGCCTTCTAGACTGGACGTACCCGAAACCTAAATAAGTAAGGGGCCTTAGTTTCATCACATAGCCTCGAGTCACTTGCGCTTTTGATGGTCGAAGCTCAATCCTGTTCCGTATAAAAAATAATATTTTTGGCCGTCTCAAGCACGATCTGGTAGCTACTAACACCTGCAACACGACCTAAAGCGGCGAAGCCAACTCCCCTGTCTGAGGTGTCGACTAAGTCAAGCCTAGTAGGATTATCTCAATTTAATTGTGCCAGACCAATTGACGGCGTCAATACACAAAATTTTGTCATTAATCTCACTACCGAGTGCAGATAGGAAGTTCTCAGTTCTATTACACACAGTCTGTTACACACAGTCTGTTCTCTATACATGCATGACGAGAACTATATGTTATATTATTTCCAGTAGCATCTTCGTTCTATATGTATAATATACCGTCTCGTAATAAAATTATTACTTTTATTATTTCATTATTATACGGAAGCGCAAAGCATTAAGAGCTTTCCGAGCCGTGCGTATGTTCCAAACATGTGTTTCACACTTATTAACGAAAGAAAATAGTGAGAGCAAATATGCAGTGAAGGGAACAAATTATAGGAAGCTTACATTTAGGTCGCAAATGAATCAGAGGAAAAATTTTCGCTTCCAACTTTCCTTCTATTTCTGGAGCTCATTGAACTCAGGCTCAACTCATAACAACACGGAGGGACGTCATAAGAAAATTTTTGCTCCCAAACTTCTTTTATTTCTGGAGGTACACTGGGCTCAGGGACGCATGAAAACCACGACGCAAATGCACATTAGTGAAAAATTCAATCGATCGATGCGGGGTCAATTGGCAATGAAGAAGCTCGCGCAGTTTCGTGACACGCGCGCCATGTGTTCAATTTCTCACGATAATTTTGCCTGACTTCTCGCTTTTTCTGTGGATTTGCAGAGAACCGAAGACACTTGAAGCAATACAGGTTAATAGAGGCACGTATTATTGATGAGATGAGGGGTTGTATCATCGATACCGAGCCAAATCTAATGATCAGGCGGGGCAGTAAAGTTGCTGGCGATTGGATTATATTTAGCATCCGTTGAATTTTGTCAAAGTACACACACAGAAGAACAGCGGTAAAGCTGAGAAAAGAGTTTGGTTGTTTACAGAGGCAATATTTTCCAGTGACAGCAAAGAAGCGAAAATTTGTATTGTAATACAATTAACAGAATAATGTTTACTTATTGCAATTAACTCTCTCTTTTTATTAGCTCTTACTAATTTATTAGGTAGCTACGACATGCATTATAAACCACTGTTGAGTAATTACGATGAAAACGTGTAACGAAAAACAACAAAGAGTTTTAAACAAAATCCTAATTAGTCAATACATACATAGTTCACTAAATCACTTAGCGTAAACCACACTACTTTGGATATAAGAAATGAGCAATTTTCTGCGAGCACAATAGAAATGAAAAGAATGGCGCGAAGTATCGAGTACAATTGGTGTATAATATACAAAAAGTACTATGCTTCACAAAGATGCCTGTAAGATAAATCAATAATTGCTCTCCTAGTCTTCGCATATTATATGCTTACGTTACAACACTTTCAGATATCATATTTTCTCAGGTTGTGGAACTGCAAGGTAAGACTAATAAATTTTTAGAAAAGTACTCCAGTATCTGAAAGCTAAGTACTTTTCAGCCACCCCTTGTCAATACAAACTCTATATTCCAACTGATGTACTCTGCTCTGGAAAAAAAAACCGGACTTGTGTGCCTAAACGGCCAATTGCACCTCAGTTACAGAAGTAGAAAACTTGTAGGTTTGAAACTCCCGGCCCGGATTTTTTTTTTTACTCCTGTCAATGGGCCGCAATTGATCCTAACTGCCCAGCTCTGACAATGTTGGCAAATCGTTTGTAGTGCCACCTTGTTATTTTGTTCGTTCTCATGATTCCCAGGCATGATTTCCAAAGGACAGTTTTAGAAGGGGCAAATTTGTTGCGAATATCTTTCCGCCTTCCTCAAACCTGACGAGATTTAGTTCTTTTTCTTCTCCGTAACCAATGTCTAGGTACCCGGCGTGGCTTTTGGTTCGCTGAAGGGGATATTTTGTTACTCTCACAGCCAATCTTACTCTAATTACTTGCTTTCTCTTTTCACTATGTTTATGTTTAAGCGGCCGCTATTTTGAGTTTCACTTTTAATTATTTATTGGATGCATGCTTTTCATAGCCTCTGCTCTCACTCAGGATATCGTAAAAGTGTCGAATAAGTAACTATGTATTAGGAATTGTTTAAAACTTCGGTAATTATTTATTAGCTCTATAGATTAAATTCGTTCACAAATTATATTTAGCTATTTTTTCCTCATATCAAGTTACGCCGTAGAGGCACCTCATTTCAAGTTACGCCGTAAAGGCACCTCATGTCAAGTTACGCCGTAAAGGCACCTCATATCAAGTTACGCCGTAGAGGCACCTCATTTCAAGTTACGCCGTAAAGGCACCTCATATCAAGTTACGCCGTAAAGGCACTTCATTTCAAGTTACGCCGTAAAAGCATCTCATTTCAAGTTTCATCGTAGAGGCACCTCGTATCAAGTTACGCCGTAAAGGCACCTCATGTCAAGTTACGCCGTAAAGGCACCTCATGTCAAGTTACGCCGTAAAGGCACCTCATGTCAAGTTACGCCGTAAAGGCACTTCATGTCAGGTTACGCCGTAAAGGCACCTCATGTCAAGTTACGCCGTAAAGGCACCTCATGTCAAGTTACGCCGTAAAGGCACTTCATGTCAGGTTACGCCGCAAAGGCACCTCGTGTCAGGTTACGCCGAAATGGCACCTCATATCAAGTTACGCAGTAAAGGCACCTCATATCAAGTTACGCCGTAAAGGGTAAAGGCATTTAAATGTTTATATATGAAGTGAAATCCTCTAAAATCAAGTTTCATATACAAGTTTCGCAAATATTTCTCCTTGGGGTAAGATTTTCAGTGCATGCTTCTCCTGCAATTCTACCTGTCTTCTTTGCCTGAGTGAGACACCTTCTACTGATTTCCTTCTAATTTTCTAATATTCCTTGCTTTTACCGCTCGGAAACTTCTTGGTGACCTAACTTGAAGTATAACCTCTTCGTTGCTTCTCCGAAATTTGAACGGCCGCGGCTTTGCTCTGCTTGGGAGGGAGCCGCTGGAGGCAGCTTAACTTTTCCTTTGCTGCGACTCTAGGCTCTTAGGTTCGTAGGAGGCCCGTGATCTGACTACTTTAATAATCGCTCTAATTCATCTCTTAGTTAAATTATAATTAGCTAATGATTATACTATGAAATTATACTTTATTCTCATTTGCTGTGTAACGATAATCGAGATTTTCTAAATTCTACAAGTTATCGAAACTTCTTTACTTCTCAACAGCAGTGTTGCTTTGTTCCCACCTGGCTGCCGGTGTTGGTCGCCGGGTGTCTTGCCGCTTCTTACCTCTTCGAGGCCTCAAGATTTCCTTATACTGCCTTATGTTTAATAATTAATAATCCTTGATTAATTGCATAAAGTAGAAAGGTTAAAAAAATACCTTTCGAACTTGAAGTTCCGTATTTCTCCTTTATGTGTTAAAACTTTAGAGCGAGGCTTTGCCACAAATTAACGCAGTAAATTCTACTTCGGTAAGGCATTACCATCTTGACTTCAGGGCTACAAAATCAGTTAACATAAAAATATTACACTTACGGGTCAGAAATGTATACTAAATGCCCCTGGTGAAGCCTTGACACTGCTAAACTAAACTGGTTATAGCATACTACATGTTCGATGGAAGCTAGTCAAGCGTGACAAAAAAAAAAAAAGAAAGAAAAAAAAAAAAAAAAAAAACGAGCCAAGCGCAGATAGCGGAAAAAAGATACAAGTGAACAAATGAGCAGTTTAATACACTCTTGATTTGGTTTAACTGACTATGTTCTTGCCGAATCAGCTCATGTAACGATATACTGTATGTATGTACTTTTATCATTTTTACTTAGAAAGTGTTTACATTTCTTTTAAATGTGTTTAAAGTAATAGGTCATCATTTTAGACTGATTAGTGGATATGTGGTTAGTTTAGAAAATACACACGGTGCTTTTAAAATGAATAGAATGTGTTCAAAAAGTTAACATAATTTCAAATAGCGATATTAATAAAATGCCTATAATACTGTTATATGTACCTTTATCATCGTTTACGATCGCTCGATAATATGAGCACAAAGCCCCGGTCAAAACATGAAATTTCGCACTTTCTTGCAACAAAGACATGATTTTATGCCAGCGTTCAAATGCAAACGGATGAGTAGAGGGTGATAGACTTCTGATCAATAGGCCTGAATAACAGAGAGACCGTTGATGAAGCTACTGCAGTGAGAGTCAAACCTCGCTATCTTGAAGTGGGAAGCTAAGACGTCATTGTCATGGATACCTGAGGAAAATACTAAATTATGCGTTGTAAACTGAACGTGCAGTGTTGCAGATAAGTCGTGGGGCGCTGAAACCTTGCCGGAATTGCAAGTACGTAGCAGGATCAAATTTGCGTAAGGGACAGTATAAGGTCAACCTTGTGTAAGTAACAGTGGGATCAACCGTGGTTAAGAAACAGTAGGATCAGTCGTGTGTAAGTAACTGTAAGATCAGTCTTACGTAAGGAACAATAGCATTAACCTTGCATAAGTAACAGTAGGATCATTCGGGCGTATGAAGCAGGAGGATTACCCTTGCGTAAGTCACAGTGCCCAACATACCAAAGGGGACAGTACCCCGAGGTAGTCCATTGCCTTTAATACTAACGCTTGGAAAAGATTAGCAATTGACTACTAGGTTTACAGCTGTAAAGGAGAAGGTTCGTATGTGGCTAAAGCCATAATAGGCCGTACAGGTTGTTAACAATGTCATTTATGCAGGTGTCACGGGAAAGAACAAGGACGCCGTCTCCCCGTGTGTTTTCAATGTTGCTGCAAGTAAAAATAAACCTAAATTAAAACCTAACAGAGTACAATAGATAACGATTATAGATCGCCGGCTTCTTCTGTTCCAAAATGTACGCCTTTCATATTAAAAAGGTATTTCAGTAATATTGCATTTATTCCAAAAGTTTCCAACATTATCAATATAAAAACGCAGTGTATATGTTCATTTTACCGCTCTAAGTTTAAAAATAATTTAATAAAGAAAGGAATAAAGTGACAAAAAACAGTTAGCTCGATCACAAATAGTCAAAGCCAAAATATCAGATACGGAAAGCCACTGTGATCACTGTAATCCCCCGACCGCTTCACATACGGCAACTGTAAAACACCACCGCCATGGCGTAGGAATCCCAGTAATGCAGGTCCCGCAACTCCAGCACCGCGAGAATTCACCTGTCCGAAGGAGAGGCGATCCCCGGTACCAGCGCATGCAAGCGCAGCACTCTGACAGTCCACCACCGCGGCTACGCAAGGCAATGTCATACACACTTTTTACACTACACTTTGCGAGCACAAGCACGAGTTTATTTTAAAGAGGCTCCCAAAACACGCTACATAAAACTTACAAAGTATAGCTATATGTATAGCGCCGGGTCCCCATGCACAAGTAAAACGACACCTCTCTGAACGAAGGTTGGCAGAAGAATAAAATACAGCAGTTTCAGCTGACCGCTAAAACCAGCTGCACTTATAGGGACAAGAACGTAGCATATACTTTATTTTCACTTGCTAACGTCTGTATAGACAGGATATACGCAAACCCATGACAATAGGAAATGACGGTGTAATTTGTCCGTACGGTTTCATCACTACTTTTATTGTTATGATATCAAACAGCAAAACAATAGTGCTTAAAATGTATAAAGTTTTCATATAAATGAAACTGACAAAATGTCGATATTCGAAGTGACTGAGTTCCTTATGGGACACAGTGTCATAAATTGATTTATATATGTACCTAATATCTTCTAAAAAGAGTCAGATTGTTAGTTGTATGTGCTTTGATTATACAACTATAATTTTTAGCGAGAGACCAAGGGTTTTGTTTTCAAGCGAATGTTATGTTTTGTTCGAATTTGCTTGCTGACTCGAGGCGCCATCGATTGCTGCGGAGAGACTGAGACATGTCAATCTGATTAAACTTGCCTTATCCGGAACTTCGAATAGAAACGCTGACTTCGTCTCTCTGAATCGCGTTTTAGGTGTTAAGCTTGAATTCTTTACCTTTGAGATGGCCGGAAGCCTAATCTTGCTCCGTAAAATAAGGGGTTTCAGCCGATTCAGCGTCAACGGGTTAACATTTTCACCACGATTCAGAGTTGTAAAGCCATGGCGAAGTTTCGAACAAGTCAAGCTTCAGAGGCTTCATTTCGGCTCCCAAACGAAATAGCCATAACACACTCCAAGAAGTCAAATCAGGTGCACTTGACTATTTGAGAGCGATGTCTCAATCGAAGGAGACCTATAAGCCCTTGTGTGAACCTATTGCAGTAATAGACCTTTCTGCAGATTGTAGATTGTGTAGTATATGATATCGCCATGAATATGCAACTTAGTCTGTACGCCTCCTTGTTATCCTGCACTGAACTAGTTTACTGTACTATAGTACTGTAATATTACTATTACACGAAGACGTGCTTCCTAAGAGAAATAAATGTTTCATCGTATCACAACAAAAACGAAAGTACAGTGTATATATTTCTTTATATAGTAGTGAACTCGAACGTCGAACGCCACTTTAAAACTTTATCTACTCATTTAGTTTCGCGTATGTAAAGAGCAGAATGAAACAACATTGACCCAACATTCACTTCACCTGTCTGCCGGCACCTAGACGAAGGAAGCCCATGCACTAAACCAACATTAATGGAGAAACATTAACAACACTATCATCGGCGCTATCGGCATTCACCCATGTCTGTCATTGCCAAGTGTCGTCGCATTAATAAGAGAAATTGTTCTTTGTTCTTAACAAAGCCCTATGCTCTTCATTGAACGATGCAAAAAGAAACAAAAACCTGGCTCCCAAGGCAGCCAAGAAGATTTCATAGCACTCCTGTGGCTCGTATCTGAGCTACGTGACTGGTGTACGAGGGGAGCATGAAAAGTTTCGAGCATCAGAAAAATTAAGAGGAATAAGGGATTTTTGATATTTTATTTTTCAACGTAGTCATCCTCAAGGGCTGAACACTTGCTCCAATGGCGTTGAAGGGCTTTAGTAGCAGTGTGGAAGAACTCTTTTGTTTGGGACTCCAGAAACACATCGACTGCGGCTATGACGCCGTCATCGCTGGCAAATGGCCACAAACAAATAAACTAATGTTTCTTTTTTTAAATTCAGAAAACAGGTGGATATTTCAATAATATCACACAGTGCGCGGGTGTGACTCCACTAACTTTCTCGAAGAGGCTGGATATTTATTATGCATCTGGGTCTGATCTGTCTACTTTGCCGTATTGTCAGGGAACAGGGCAAGGCCTCCTTGAGTACAGGCATGCGTGGGTCTGGGTGTCGAAAATGGTCCAATGACGTTCAGTCCCTGGACAAATTATCAGACGAAGCCGGATATTTTGCAACCTACTTTGCATATTTCGAACATATCTGGATAGACAATTTAATTTCAATTACTTCAAGGCTACAAATTACGACAGTTTCAGTTTTCTATCCAGAAAACCCTAAACATGCAAAGTAGGTACCAGAAATATCAGACTTGCATCCAATGAGTCCGGGGACTGTAGCCTACCGGTTGGAACCATCTTCGTGACGTGTAGCCCCAGACCTGCAAGTACTTTAGCAGGCCTTGAACAGGGTCGGGCAACATTCTGATGACCAACTATAAGGCAACTCGCCCATCAGAAAGCCCAATGCCACTACCCTCCCCACACCATCAGCACAGAGGAGGCGGCGCTTCAGCGAGGCCAGAGCTTCGATATTTGAAATTCATTGAGTTATTCCCGGTGTATGTCTCTTCACCTCCTCCAAACCCCTGAACTTATTAACTCACTGAATCCATGAGGCTCGATTGGGCCAACTAACGTTTACTATTTAGTGTCTCTTGGACATGTATAATTGTGGACCTAATGCCGAGGCCACATATGCATTCGCACGAGCAACTGGAAGCGAGGATAGGCAACTCACTCGTTGTCCTGGAATATATTCCAACTCGGTAGCATAGATACGGTGGCATGAACAACGTACGAGATGCACAACCTCGCATCACGTACCTTGTTCGTGCGAATGTTTAGTGTGGCCTCGGCATTACAAACGCAATACTATGTATACGAAGGTGGTACCTGATTGAAACACGAGAGTTGATATCCGCTGCCCTTAATGAAACGCAGACGCGATTGCAAGGTTGGGTATTTTCCGGATACAGGGGGAATTTTACCGCAGTTACGGTTATCGACGCAGCGCGAGCCGTAGGGACCTAACACGACATTAACTGTAACGCCCCACGGACGACACGTGGCAGCGACCGCTGTAACGGTTCCCACGCTCGGCAGGTAAGTGCTGCGGCCCTTACGCCGGCCAAGGTAATTACAGGCATTCCAAGGTAATTGTAGGTAACCTTTATCGAGGATGGGCTGCTGCCCTAACAGACGATGATACTGAAAAACTTGTTTCGTGAGTTTTCTTTTTTGTTTATTCTTCTTGACGAAAGGAGCATCTAAGGGAAAAATGGACAAGTTTTGCTTGTTTTATATAACTCTACGCATATTTTTTAAGTTCAGTTGCAAAGCACTCGGGGAAACTGTTAGTTTCCATGTATCATCCTAACCAATATTTTCTAATTTATTTTTTTTTTCGTATGGCTGCAGCGCCCAAAAAATTAGGGCTGCAGCACCCTCAAGTGTTCATTCTCAAAGCTAACAGGAAGAAGATTGACAGTCGGCCTCTAGCGAACCATTAATGGACAGGCGGTGTTCACGTGATATTTAAGAAATACTACTAGTGATTACGATCTGCTTGGAGTCTCCGAGTCTTCAATGGAGTTTTTTTTTTGGCGTACAAAGGGCTTTCAACTAACGGTTAACACCTGCAATTCGATTTTGCAGGTGGAATCAAGCACACCTGCCTATAACTTCAGGCTTAACTGAAGCCTCGAAAGTTTAATTTTACCAGGCAGTCAATGACACCTTTTGCTTAATTTTGAAGGTCGATTATAAAAAAATTATTTATTTTACATTTATTCCTCGCAGGCTGTGCACCCACACTGCAAAATTTCTCTGAGTTATGAAAACTAAGTTACCACCTGAAAAACTCATTCTTTATTGTTCTCTATCTTTATATATATATATCAAACCAATCATATATATATATATTTTAGATCCACAATGGCTGCCAAAATTATTAGAAATAAAAGCACTTTAACCCTTAACCGGGCAAGTGACTATATAGGTGTACGGCTGCTTCCATATTGTTACTCCTTTGAAAGCGTTTTTCAACCGACCATAAAGGGCGAACTCTATGAGAAACAGCCGATTTAATACCTAACTAGAGCATTCTGAGAGCTCATACCTCCGCCAAGCAAAGTAGAGTTAAGTAAAATTTCAAATCAATTCTGAAATTACGATTTTCTCTTTGCTCTGCACCAAAGTCTGGTCATTTGTGCCTTTTGACAGTAATGAAAGATTCTGTAATTTTCATGAAAATCCGTCCGTATGTTCATGATTTATGTTCTGACAAAATTTTGACAAACATTAGTTAAGTACACAAACGGACTCACCGATCATCACAAAAACTTGATCATTTGTGGCTTTTAACATTTTGAACAACCTCTGTGCATTTCATAAAGATCCGTTCGAAACTTTTTGGGTTATTTCTTTGACAAGCATAAAATCAAACGCAGAAACAAACAAATGAACAAACAGACCGTCACAAAAGTTTGTTCATTAACTCTTTGTGATATACCTAACAACTCCTGTAAATTTCATAAAAATCTGCCCTTAACTGTTTGAATTAGGGCGTAAAGAAAAGAGGTAGACAAACAAACAAACAGATCTTCACCAGAAGTTAATCATTTGCTCCTCCCAGGATACCTAATAATCTATGTAAATTTAGCAAAGATTTGTCGATACCTTTTTGAATTATCTTGGCGAGAGAGACAGATGGACAAACAAACAGACTGATGGACAAACTTACAAACAGACAGACAAGCTCGACGAAACCATAACCTCCTTGGCGAAGGGACTAAACGTTGTTAAAATAATACTAATACCAAGAGACATGGACGTTATATTTGGTCCTAGTAGGGTTAACCAGAAATTGTCAAGTGTTTAGAACATAGGAGACTATTGCTGCTTGTACTTTTGGCATTATAGACGATTTACAAGGTGAGGGTGAGTTAAGCTTAACCCAATAGAATTGACGTATCGGGAAATTTTAACAGATGCGTTAGCTTTGTCCCATTGCACGAAGCTTCATTTCAAACCGATTACCCTTAATACGGCCGAATATTAAATGCATGCACTGTAGAAAGATGCTTTCATTCGTCGCAAGTGTAATGGAGTAGCTTCTGAGCAGAGTTCACCTTACGAACTTTCGTTGGCGTCACAGCCAGTCGGCCGACGAACGACGTCACTACTTTGACGACATTTACCGAGCCACAGCGGGCGACGGCAGACTGCAGCAGGTTGTATTTTCGACACCGTCGACGCGATCTTCGAGTGAGACTCATTTTATGAAATGCTTGAATCAATTGCTTCTTGATATATAATTTGGGCTTAAAGCAGTATTGTTTCTGTTTATAAACACACATTAACGAAAGAGAAGCGAACATGTTCCAAATATCCTACAAATTTACGGTAAAACGCGCATTACAGTACAGCCATTGGCGACACAGCTACTAACTTAGGGAAACATTTTATGACCAGTGTGCCAGAATGGGTCTGCTACTTGCTACAATGTACAAAAATATTGGCATATTATGACAGATTGCCCAAACTATGAATTTATACACTTCATAGTTAAGGCATTTTATAACGAGAACCTAACCTACCATGTTTTTGTTTTATAAATGAACGTAGCAAGATATCTAATGGAATGACCCTTAATTGACAGTGCAAGATTTGTATTTATTAGTTACAGCTGTATACTGTACATTGTTTTGACAGTTATACGGAGTGCATGCAGTACGTATAAAAAATAAACAGACTAAGCAATTCGTACTACCGTAATAAATTCTCCCACACTGCTGCTGTTACGTTGCCTGTCGACAATAAGTGGTATCAAAACTGTTTTTTTATGAAGTTCGACATAAACAGAATTATCAATCAGAGTGTTAGAAGTTGATGCACTTACGCTCGTAAATTCTACCACTTTGCGTTGTGAATCTACAGTTTTCTGTTAATTTGGCGTGTGGAGAACGTTCTACGCAGTAGCAACGCACCGTTCACTCACGCAGTCAAATGTGAAGCCCCACGAGCCTGTCAGGCACATTTTCACTGAACAACTGTTAGGCTTAAGCGAATTGAAAGTTGCTCATGTGAACTCGGCTTAAAGCCTGCGACACAATCCAAATTTCGTGTTGAAACAAACGCTCTCATTTGAAGTCAGGACAGGACAAGCCTAAATTGCGCGGGCTTAGCTCAGTTCAGGCTCGTGGTGCTATCGATGGTGCCTGATATTCAGTAACGAACTAGTACTGTTGTGGCCCTCTAAACAAAATAAATCAAAGCCTCGCAGCCAAACTGAACTACCAAACCAAATTTGGGCACCGTGCTGGCTGCAGAGACAAGTGGATGAGTGGACTACTTTGATATTGCAGGCAGCTCTATGGAGACGACGCAGCACACCAGGCTACTTTTATGGTGCCGATCGAGGTGCCACTCAGTTAACGCGATAATGCAAATTTCACAGCGTCACTTGACTTCCAACGTCGGCGGTTTGGGAGGTGGTTTTGGCGCTGGCCGTTAGGGCCATTAGGGTCAGACGAGATCAGTTAAGGTTGCACGTAGGATATTAGGGTCATACGAGGGATGCGGGGGTTAAAAGATACCGTATATGTTAAATCTAAAACAGATTGTTTTTTTAGTAACACAAGCAGGGAAGAAGAGATGTTATCGGTGGGAGGTGTAAAATGCGAATGACCGGGGTAAGCTTGGAAGGTCCTAATGTCAATGCTTGTACAGTCGGACGATTTGGAAGCAGAAGTCGTGGTACAGTCATTGTGCTGGGGAAGAGAGCAGGTACAGTCAAAGGGGAAAATATAAAATTCAGTTTGGGACCGTGATGAGAGGTACAGCTGTAGTCATTGTATTGAGACTAGGTTTTGTTTGATACATGTAAAGAGATTCCAAAGTTGTGAGTTCTGTTGAGTTGGAAAAGTCGATGATGGAGATAGTTTGTTCTGCATGAAGACGGGGAGCTGAATGGGTAGGTTTTGCAAGTGGTAAACTGGATATACCTATATGTTGGTCAACGCGGGCTTTGTAATATGCTGTCCAGTGCTGTCTACATACGAAATGTATCAGCTCCTGCCCTGAGAGTGCGAATTGATAAAGTAATAGAAGGTAATAATAGAAATAATTATTTCGAACATTCGCACTCTTACCTCATACAAAGTAATGGGACGAGGAATTTGGCAATTGGGCAGGATGCGGCTAAAATTGGTCGTAAAGGAATATTGGTTTTGTATTGTGATAAGATGAAGAGGAACAAGTTAATGCGATACCCAAGGGTGATCGGGCGTGTCTTCTTTCTATTGCAGACAATATTACAAATTGGATATCTCATAACCACTATTATGGTTTCTGACTTTGTTTTTGTTAAACAATAATTCTGGTATAAGGAATGAAAGCGTTAATAAAGTTTATGGCCGTAATCCGCATCGTTCAGACAATGTGCTGAATTAAAGCATCCTTAGACGTAGCAATAAATGATTCAAATAGAAAAGAAGGGGAGATACACAGAAAACCTAGAGAAACATTACATGGTGGTGTGCGCTGGGCTTGTTCGCATACGGGATTGGGTATGGGTGTGGCAAGTCAGGAAAGAAGAGGACGAACAGAGTAAAAAATCATTAGCAGGAGTATCACAGCTCTAACCATTTATAGTTGACTACAGCCGTGCACTCCTCTGGGTCCTAGAGGGCATCTACCTTTAGCACAAACTAATGCATTTGGATTTCCCAGTTGACTTTACCTTTTCCTTTAACGATCCCCAACATTATCGTATGCAAAACAGGTCGTGTTGTTCCAGCTATCGTCATCAGAGTCCCTCCAGGCTCATCAGAATGCATTGGCGACCAAGACTTAAATTTGGCTTCAGACAATAGCCAAAGGTGATGGAAGAAGTCGGAGATCATGAGAGGTATACCGTACAGTGCATAGAAAGACCTAGTAACATATCTTTCCAACTTTCCAATGATTGAAAAATATTTTATATGTTTTCAGTCAGTGAAAGAAATAACAGTGCCAGCTAAGGATTTATTACTGTAACTGTGGTTATAATATTACTGTTTTGTCTTAATAGAATTTTCGCAGGAACAGTCAGCATCTTTTAAGCGAGTGAATGAGGTGAAAATCTTGACAATCAGAGGATTCCATCTACATTGCGCTGTATAAAAATCATTGAGGATCCTCAAAGGACAGCGGCCAGGAGGACAATATCATGAGCACACTTCGATTATCACAGTTTACTTTCGAAGAATATCAAAAAATCCTTCCGTCAAGCTGCACTTCCTTAAGCCTTTGAAAAAGAAAACCAGGTGGGTCTAATACAGCACAAATAGATTGCACGGCCGATAACGGAGCAGTTACTTGAGTAGTCACTTAGCCGCGTTAACTTAAACGGCACGTGCAGGCCTGCGCAGGCACGTGTCAAGTCTCGCGTTATGCCATTTAATAAGGGACTGATATCCAGCCTGATCGTTGGTGCGATAGAGTGGTAAGGTACATGTATCTGGGAACCTCTTGGTAATTGGTATAGCTACTAAGTTTCCATATGGCAAACCTATTTGTTTTATCAATTCCGGTTAAAAAACCCAACACTATCTTAAAATTATGGTTAAAGCAGGTGCGATCGATCTAAAAGGCATATCATTGTAAAGTGGATGTTTCGACCGTATAGACCAATTTGAGCATTCATTAAGAACATTGCAAAGGGAAGTACAGCACTCTGGGAGCGCATACCTCCGTCATGTAAGGTAACGGTAACGAAAAACTCAAATTAGCTCTGAAACTCCGATTTTCTTTGTATCAGCTCCAAAATCTAATAATTTGTACCTTCTGATAGCATTAACAGTTTCTGCATTTTTTTTTTTTTTTGAAGATCTGTTCATAACTTTTTGAGTTATGCTGCTAACAAACATTGTGACAAATATAAGGCAAACATACAAATGAACCAACCGATCTTCACCAGAATTGAATCATTTATGTCTTTTAACAATACTAACAACTCCTGTAAGCTTCATAAAGATCCATTCAAAACTCAGTAAGTTATTGCGCTAACAAGCATAAAATGAAACACAGCGACAAACATACGAACGAACGAACAGGCAATCACAAAAATTTGGTCATTTACTTTTCATGATTTACCTAACAACTCATGTAAATTTCATAAAAATCTGTCCATAACTTTTTCAGTTAGGGCATTGAGAAAAATGAGGCAGACAAACAAACAAACAAATCGATATACGGATCATCGCCAAATTTTAATCATCTGTTCCTCCTAACATACCTAGCAATCCCTGTAATTTCGTCAATATCCGTCCCTAAATTTTTGAGTTATCTTGATGACAGACGGACAGAATAACAGACAAACACGACGAAAACATAACCTCCTTGGCGGCGGTATTCAGGGAAGCATCATAATTTTATTGACCAGTTCTTAAGTTACTAATGTTGATAATGGCCTGTATGGTCAAAACGCTAATTTTCTACTGGCATGCCTCTTAAATCGATGGATCGCCTTCGGCTTAACTTCCATTTCAAACATGAATATCGTATTGACTAGCAAAAGCTTCAGTCTAATACGATCCGCTACAATGTAGATACAGTACGATCGTTTCATTTTTCAAGAGATGACTCTACCTATTATAATATAATATTATAATTTGTTAACCTCGATAAAAGTAGAGAATTATATGACCAGTGCTCCATTGAAAAAAAAAAAAAAGAATCGTGCTAATGCTAGGGTAAGTCAAGGTAATTAGGGCGTAAATGGGTTACGACGGCATGTTGAAAATGCGGCCAAGAGTAGCCACGTTTGTAAGATATTTGACACAGCGTTGCACTTAAGAATAGTTACGCTGTTCATAATGTTTCACTTCCTAAGTGTTTGAACTTTCCTGCTTAAACTTTGCCACGATAGAGCACAAATTAAATGCAGTGAAATGTAAAGAAAGCTATCGAGTATGTCTCCTTTAAGTTTGCTCATCGAAGATACACGGTATTGTGCTTAACTCATTCTTAGAGAATGAGCTCACTACCACTGAAGGTGCACTGAACAATAAAATACACAATCGCATTTAGTAGCCTTTGTTGAAGGCTCCACCCAAACTTTTAATGCGCATTCATGAACATTTGAAGATTAATATAAGCTCCCACATTGTGCTAATAACTGGAATTGAAAACCTCAGCGCCGTCTGGGCGATACAGGACTTGTTTATTAGTTACAACAATGATAATATGTAATCTACCTGTCAGCTGTGATCTCGATGACGAACACTATATTCTCGAAGACAAGCACTGTATGTCTGTGGACAACACGTAGCAACTGCAGTGTTTGCCGGAATATATGCGTATTGATTGCTGTATGCAGTCATTGCTCTCCTCACGGGTAGTCATAGTTTTCTTCGGTATTCCTTTACCGTTCCAACTGAACATCAACAATGATAGAAATAGTATTCAAATTTGTTGTATCAAGTTTTCTTCAAAATCGTTAAACCCATACATGGACGACGGATGTATGAAAAGAATTTTTGGTGTACTGCTTAAATAAAAATTCCACAATACAGAAATGTAGGATTTATAGTTAAATTTGAAGATTACTCGCGTTCGAAGCCACTGCGAGATTCTGAGGGCCCCGTCACAGATAAAAATAAGTTGGCAGTACATTCACGCCAGCTTTGCAATACCATTTCTTCATAAATAAATTCAAAATTCAATGCATAAAACACATCAAGAGCAATAGCGGCATGACGAAAAAAAAAAACAAAGATAAATAGTGTACTGCGTGCGACTGCTGTATCAGTGAACTGCATTATGATTAGATTAGATTAGATAGGGGCAGTAGACGAACCAATAGGCCCATTCCCAAAAAGACACCGGAACTTACGCCCTGGCCCTCTTTGAGTTCTTGCCATTATGTTAGTAAGATATAGAGGACTGGAGAAAAGAGAAAAAAAAGATGGAATTAAGAAGCCCTTCCAAAGAGACGATCATGAATGCACGCAATCACGATCAAGGGCATCTGACATGCGGAGCTTAGAGACGTCAAACTGTGCAGTTGGAGCGGGAGAGAGAAGACGGATTAAGGTGGCCTCGGAAGTTGTATTGAAGTTGTAATCAATCTACTATTTTCTCTTGGGAGAGATCACGAATCCGTAGCGTCCCAGGTGATGAGAAATCAGGGATGAAATGATGACGTTGTAAGTTAATTGCATCAGTGACTCGAGCCGAAAATTTTGGGATTTTAATTAAAGCGATTTCTGACTAAATGTAAGTATTAAAATATATGCTCAATATGAACTGAGAACTGTGGCCATATATAGCCTTTGGAATAGAAAACTAGGTACTAATTTGTTATGATACTGTACCTTCTCTTCAAGACGGAACCAAACTGTTCGGAAAGCATACCAAAGCCTGAGCTTTGGCTTCTTTCCAGGAATGGGTCACTTGGCCTTTCTTGGCCTTTCAATAATTTAATTTTTTTATTTTTTGGGGGTGGGGGACGTTGAAGGGTTAAGCTTCGTCAACTTACAAGAACATTTATAGAAAGACCAGACTTTTGCACTAAGAAACTGTAACGCCGTAGACGCTACAGAGACAGTACATTAGAGCAATGCAGGAAGAACGCAATCTGTGTATTGCTGTTCTCGATCAAGGTGACAAGTCACACAGCTTTAGCGCGTCTGCACAGTCAACTCAGAGCTGCAGCAGGGCACGCACGAAAACATCTTGATCCCGAAGATTTGTAGATTTTCCTTGCTGCGCATTGTTTGACACGCAGGCTTGAGAGCGTTGTTTTGCTTAAATTTTCCAGGAAAATCTTGTTTATGGAATTGACAGTGAGATTACGTCCAAATTCTAGTGCCATTAGTAACTGAAAAGCATTGCTATATTGGGTGGATACTAAATTATGGGTTTTCTTGTAAAATGAAGATGTACTTTAATTTTATCATTATTATCAGCTACTTTGTTGAAGCCTCCCTAGATACAATTAAGGAGGAGAAGACAAGGAAGACATTTATCTATGGTCAAGAAAAAGAGAACCCCAGCACGAAAGGACAACCCCCATCGGACAAGCAATTCAAGCAGAAAAAAATAGAGATAAGATTATAATAGAAGAAAAAAATATCACAAAACAGGTACGTTGTAGAAATAGGGACGGAGAATACAAATAAAGTGGACACGAAAGATATGTAGCGAGGGCTCTGAACCTACGGTGTACCAGCTTATTTCTGTTCGACTCCAACGCTGGCCAAATGTTCCTAAAAATGAAAGCTCTCATAACGTAAAAACAATGTTATTTCCATACGAATTGTTCGAACAAAGCGAATATTTTACATCCAAAGCAATGGATAAACTGCATTGATCCTTATTTCACGCTCATCCTTTCGAGAGAAAAAAAAATCGTGTTTGCTACCTGTGTATGAATACGGATCACTTAAGCGTGAAGTACAGAACTATGAGTGAATTTTCGGGGTCATCGAATGACAGGTCGAGTCTAGCTAGTCCCACTAGGCTGTGTACTTCAGATTCGAAGTAAGAAGTGTTTACTTCTTTTGGGTATGTTCATTATTGAGCGCAGCAATTAGGCTGTCAAGGCTTGACTTCTCCAAAACTAAAGAGACAAGCTTTGGCTTTACAAATCTGAACCAAAAATGTTAAAAGTGCTAAAAGCAAAACCAAGACGTAAGCCTGCTGAAAACGGCATTTTATGGAGCAAACTTGAGTTTCTGGAAGTCTCAAAGGCTACCGATGAAGGGTCGATTCCATGAAACTCAGTTCAAAGAATCGTCGCCAAAACACCTGCGTAAAATTTCGGCTAAGTCAAGCCTCGAGGGTTTAATTTTGAGGCAAAGTCGACCGTGTTCTTATGTCAATAAATTATGCCCATTTGCTAATTTACGTTGATATTGCAATAAATAAAAAATAACATTAGCCGAAGGAGTGTACTTATTCGGCATTTCTTTAGCACAGTCATCTCTACACTTTGCTATCAATAAGCAGCTGATTACAGCGACGAAATCCGAAGGTCTTGATGTGGTCTGATCAAGGCGGAATCGACTGTAGCGCTATTCCACTACATAACAGTACGTACTCAAGTTTCTTGGCTACTCAAAGTGGTGCGTTGTCTCTTCGTCCCTCTCTCAGTATAACATAAGAGAAATTTACTTGCTGAACAGCAAAGGAAAGTGTCCATAGCGTTGCTAACTTGAAGAGCGAAGGAACAGTTGCAACGAGCTTTCACAAGAAGTTGATTGAGAGGAAGATCAACGAATAAAATTATAAATCAGGTTTTCCCGCATCAAATCCAAAGACTAAACAGCAATCTATCAGGTCAGTGATTTTTTTTTTTTGCGATTTAAAAGCTTGTATTGAGAATAAAAACTGTGTGCATTCGGAAAATTGTATTTATAACAATACCGTCCTTTGCTCTATATAACTTGATTTCATCCGCCAATGAGTTTATACAGTAAATGCCTCGCTTGCATATTTTTTTTTAGGTTTTGACGTAAAATATCAATCTAACTCATTTTCAGTCTCTTCTCTTGATATCAACCGAAGGCCATGTAAATGGTTTTGTAATCCTCGAAATAACCGATAATCCGAGGGAGCGAGGTCAGGAGAATATGCTGGATGGGCAAAACTTCTCAAGCAAATTCTTCTTGGAGAGCTTTAGTCAAAAACGCAGTGTGTGAGCGAGCGTTAACATGGAGGAAGATGGTTCCCTTTTCTTGACTAAAGAAGTCGCTTTTCGATCAAACGAGCTTTCAAACAACAAATTTCATCACAGTAGAGATTAGTAGAAATGGTTTGATTGATGTTTAAAATTTCGTAGCGGATGATTCCTTCCAGGAAGCGAAAAAGCGTAACGAGAGGACTCACGAGAAACTAGCATCGAAATGCGATGTACGTCATCAATACCGTCAACATCGACTCATAGGCTGAGCAGCCTATGAGTACGTTAATTAATTTCGCCAGAAAAATCGTCAGTTGCAAATTTCATCCCTTCAGCTCATAAATGTAGAGAACATACCTACACTAAATGAACGATAAACATCATTATCTCTAAGAAATTGCAGTGGGGGCTGGTGGAAACTTTCCCAGCACCCGAGACATATCTAGACCGGTACGGCGCCCTGATTTAACCTCTTAAAATTGAAGCTCTATTTACATTTGTTATTCAGTTCACAGGGCTCTTCACAAAGCACATTGGAACACATCACCCTATTTTTTCGATTTGGTTCATTCAATCTTCCGCTCTTGACTGGCCAGCTACTCGAGCTGCACCTATACACAAAATCAGGTGCAGGTGCGCCTTTTTTCTTTGCCGGTGCGCCTGCGCCCCTCCGCCTCAACCCTCACAGGCAGTGCGAATGCGCCCTTGTGCCTCAATTTTCATCATTTCCATTGCACTGGCGCCAGCGCCACTATGTATCAAAGTTCACCCAGGAGTAATTTTGATGCGCCCCTGATAATTTCACTATGTCTACAACACAAATAGTTTCAAATGGATCAGAACTAGCATAAAAAGGCAAAAAAAATGTTTACTGCTATTGTAGTTTTGAACAGAAACAGCAGACATAGAAATAAAGATGCTACTAGTCATCTTCTTCCGTTTTCATTTTCTTCTTTTCTTTTTCCTCCTCATCTCCCTCGTCTTCCCCTTCATTTTCTATACTCCTTGTAGTGTTGTTACTCCATGATGTGCAAGTTGCTCTTGAGAAAGGCCACCTTTTCGAAATTGACCTCGTCCTGGGTGGACCTGAGCATATTCCGAACTGCACTCAAACGCCTCTCCACGGCTGCAGAGCTAGCGAGAGGGCCCTGTTGTCCTTTACGAAAAGATCTATGCCTGCCTCCCTGTGCAGAGGTCAGCAGCACCCAGGACGAAGGCCATCCTGGTAGAGTTGCCAGTTCTTCATGGCCTTCCTCAAGACACTAACCACCTCCAAGTTCTATTTAACCTCCTGTATACCCAAGAGAAGCTTGAACATCTTGTTTTTGAGCTTGGCCCTTGTGCTGAGACTACCCTATGTAGGTAAGCTACCTATTGTTCACTCTCTTCTCTTGGCAACATCACGTTCTGCAGCTCTTTATTTTATCCTGGTCTTGATGACGTCTATCTGCTCAGGGCAAGCCTCTGCAAGAGATTAGGTGTAAAGTTAGGATGGAGGCCATGAGACACCAGGAGGCTGCTGTCCTCAACGAGGTGGCAATAACGGCAGCAAGACAAGGGGGAGGGGCTTAAGCTTTCTCTCTCATAAAATTAGCCAAATCGTAACTCAGTACCAATATTGCTACTATGTGATCAATATATATCCGGTAGTAACGTTTGCCCCTCCGCATTTTACTTTAGCCCTCTCTCATCCGTCCACTCCAGATTTCTGAACTCCTCGGCAAGGTGGGCAAGCCTCTTCGGATACCCTCCGAGAGGGGCTTGTACTTGGAGCTTGGCGTGCCCCAGGTTGTCATTGTCAACGTGCTCGTTCATAGAGAGTGGGAAGCAGTGAACAGTCCGTGAACCTTCACTGTGCTGAGAATGACATTAATCTATCTAAATCCTTAAACGGTCTATACTGTTGACAGCAGCATCCTCTTCTCAATAAAGATAGACTATGCTTTCATCCGTACAGGGAAGGTTTTCATGAGCTAGCTGCTAATATCATTACATAACCTACTGGCTTTTACTAGTCGCACCAACCCATCCCCCCCAGAAAAAGAAAATGTTACTGATATACATATTACTTTCATGCAAAGTGCCACTTATGTCTCGAAACTATAAACTCGCTTCATAGTTAGTGTATTCATATTCATTCATAGAATACAACATCTGACAAGTACCAGCTGCTACATGAGTGTACTGCACATGAAGAAAAGGCTCTTGAATTAATCAGATATCTACACGTATCATTTACATTGGATACATTACTTTATAGAGTAAACCAACCAATTAAACATCCCTACGTAATTACTGAACGTTGAAATATCTTTCAAATCTATTGAGCACTCAGATACAAGGTTGCAAACTATACTGAGCGTTTACTGACAGCCATATAATTCTACAAAGTGATACGCGAATGAAAAAAACGCTTGTTACGTAGCGTTTATTTGAATTTGGCTCGATTAGTGTTGTAGGCAAGTAACTGTGAAAGGCGTAGGTAATAGTGGCTGAGACGTGAAGCGAGGACATTGGCTCAATTGTCAGATCATCCGCAAAGAGCTCCAGGTACTGAAGACACTTTCTTCCACGTTGAAGACGTATACACTTAGCCGGTAGATTAGATTAGATTAGATAGGCGGCAGTAGACGAACCAAAAGGCCCATTCCCAAAAAGACACCGGGACTTACACCCCGATCCTCTATGAGCTATTGCCATTATGTTAGTAGAATGTA
>LQNS02278180.1:2512981-2526108 GCA_001587735.2 Parhyale hawaiensis | reverse complement strand
GAAATGATATCGATGCTCTAGCAACACTGACGATTTTCACGAGCGTTCTCCCCACGTGACGTCACACAGGGAGATGCGCAGAACCGTCTCAAAATGGTCAAGCGATGAGTTAACCTGTTAACGTAGTTCAGCCATGGGAACTGCGGGCAGCTGTTTTATCCCAAGCAGAAAAAACACTCGGAACAGTCCTTCGGCGAGTGAGGCCCATATAGGTATATTCTGAAAGCGATAGGACCCCCATAATATACTCCTGAGGGATATTTGGTTTTAACAATTACCAGTGGTGGAAAAAGGGTCAGCACGCAAGAAGTACGCAAAAACTTTGTTTTACTTCAGCAGAAACGGTAGAGGAATTAAAGGGAAAAAGGCCGAACTTTTATTTTGAAACTGCTGCAGACAACTGCACAATGCCAACACTCGCTTAGTACTAAGCCATGTAAGAATCTACCAATGTATTACGGAAATTGAAATACAAAAGCAAAAGAAGCAGTAGGAGGCAACGGTTCACTATCTTTTTCTGCGAACTATAAACGAACAAAACAGCAACCATTTCTTAACGTTAAGTAGTTCAATGCAACTACAATAATAGTTAAATTTAAACTGCTCTACTATTTCTAATGTACGAAAATCTATTAAACAATTAGAGACTTTGAAAAGTGCAAGGTTGAGGTGGTGCGTTCCGGATAGGTAGAAAATATTAAAATTCCGAAGTTACTTAATACAATACTAATGCCGTGTAATATACGAGGAGATCTCTCGATCATTGGTAATTCCCCCGTTTTCGGTCTTCTATTAGATTCTTATTTGGAATATGAATAGAAAGATTATGAACAGACGCAGCTTTTGATTTGGAAAGGCGGTTTACTGCACCCCTATACAGCTGCCATAATGGTCTAAACTGTAAATACCAATACGAAGTACACAAATAATCTTTACCGAGGCGTATATGCGCTGTGAATAACAAACTGCTAGTTTTCATGCTAGTCACGGAGTTTTGCATTGAAACTTCAGAACATGTAAGGTGTGGTGCATAACGTAACCTGGACCCAGAAACTCAAAGCATGTCTAAGTTAAAGAGCAAGGAGAGTCTACAGCTATGATCACGAATCAATTGATATCGAGGGAAATATTTACTATTTTTTTTCTTCTAAGTGTGATACTTAGATTCGTTTACAAACCAGGTGATGCGTTGCTTGCAAGTTGGATGGCAATCAAATGACAGTAAGTCAACATCAGCATTTATCGTAGTCTGGGCGGTGACGATACTTTTCATGAGACAAGGGTTGAATAGTCGGAGGCGGTAAACCATGGAGTCCAAGAGTCAGCAACTGGCTAGAACCAAGAGTCGGAGCTAGAGAAAACTGGCCTATTTAAGAAAGAGTGCGAATCGGTCATTTCTGGGTTCCAAGGAGTCGGCGTCGGACGTTGTTCATCCAACTCCGCAACATGCACAAGATTGCAGCTACAGTCCATGTGGGCTTAACTTACGGCAGGACTTTAGGTGCCGGGCCCACGCTTGTTCGAAGAACAACAAGGCAAATGCTGCTAATGTAACAACTGATGGCTGTATAGCAACATCGGTACCTAATTGAAAAGCGCAGCACTTGGGGACTGCCCACAAAATTTTAAAATACATATCCTTTAGCAGCGTGTCACAAAAATTACTCAGCAAAATCGAAGCAAGGTGCAGCAGTATGACTTTCAACTTCAAGGCACGCAGACTTCGGTGAAGTACCTCGCTAAGCAACAACTACTTTCTCAGTAGGCCTAATTCTGGCAATGCATAATTGAGTAAAGAAAGTTGATTGGAGGAAAAATTCCGACGCAATTTTCCATTTTACAAAGCACTTCCGAAATTTTATACAACGAATGTACGTTCTTTGACAGTAATCTGTGACTAACAATGTTGAAAACAAAGGTGCTCTGGAAGATAGATATTTGATTGCATGGCATGCTTTAAAAATTGACACTAATATTAATAGCAGTGAAGAAGAGAATGCGATAAATGGGATAAGTGCCCATTACAATATCTTGTAAGTACAATGCATTCGTAACTTAGTAACAGAAGCAAATCCTAATCTCGACTCCTATTACCTACCAGTGTGAACCCTAAGTTAGAGAAAGTTGTTCAATAAAACCTCAGTTAGTTGTTATTGCTACCAATAAAACCTTCTCCAAACTAAAGGCAGATTGCATGGAGGAAGTCTACTCGAAGGAAAAAAAACATTAGTATGGCATAGCGATTAAAGCTATAGTGAGTTCGTCAGCATAAATAGACTTATAAATACAGTAGCGGGCAACGGAGGAAGAGCAAACGACCGAAGCGGCGACGACACGACAGTGAAAAGGCCCAGGATTTATTGCTGGTACGATCCTCCACCTCCTCCTCTGTACCCTCCACGCCGGAACTCGCGTGGGCCTGCACACATAAGAAAACGCAAAATAATTTTATATCCCATACGGGTCAAATAAAATGTTGGTTATTCGTAGGATGAACTTATTGAACTATGCTTGAAACTTTGGTCAAGAAATACGCTGGTCCGTCTGGGGCGAACTCATAGGCTGCATAGGCGGAAACGCAGTATAGGAGAATGCTACTTGTATTATTTTATCTTAAATTAAGAGAGTGGGCAAAGGATGGCAGCAAAATCCGGGTACACGCGTACGAATTTCGTCGGTGCTATCAGCAAAGAGACACAAGCTGGTGCTGCGAATCAGACAAGAATCAACAGTTTGCCTAATTACCTCCGCCAAGAAGGTTATGTTTTCGTCGGGTTTGTCTGTCTGTCCGTCTCTTTGTCTGTCTTTCTGGATGTCTGTCATCAAGATAACTCAAAAAGTTATGGACCGATTTTGCCGAAATTTACAGGGTTTGTTAGGCACCGTACGTTAAGAGGAACAGATGACTAACTTTTGGTGAAGATCCGTCTATCCGTTTGTTGGTTTGCCTTATTTTTCTCAATGCTATAATTCAAATAGTTACGGACGGATTTTTATGAAATTTACATGAGTTGTAGGTATAGGACCAATTTTTTGCAACGATCCGTTCGTTAGTTCTTCGTCACAGTTTTTAATTTTAAGCTTGATATCACAATATCTCTAAAAAATATTGAACGGATCTTCATGAAATTTATTGGAGTTCTTAGTAATGTTAAAAGGCATAAATGATCAAATTTTGGTGCAGATCGGTTTTTTCGTTTGACTCATGTTTGTCATAATGCTTGTTAGCAGCATAAAGCAAAAACTTATGAACGGATCGTCAAAAAAATTACTGAAGCTGTTGACACTATTGAAGGGCACAAATGATGAGATTTTGGTGCTGATACAGAGAAAATCATAGTCTCAGAACAAATTTTAATTTTTCGTAACTTGCCTTGCTTGGCGGAGGTATGCACTGTCAGAGCGCTCTAGTTTTGCTGCATGAAGTTGAGTCGGACACATGCAAGTCTCAGTAATTTGAGTTGGAGTTTCCATGACTAAAACCCCGCATTCTCCAATACCAGCGATAGAAGTTTACAAATGTGCACGAACACGCGATCCCTCCGACACGTGCGAATAATTGGATTAGATAGGCGAGTGTAGACGGAAGAACAGGCCCATTCCTAGAAAGCCGCTGGGAGGCACTATCGTCGTTCATGACCACTTTGCGTTCACGTGAGCTTTCCTGCGCGCGCCACCACTAAAATAAACACTACCGTACTTAGGCTAACCTAACCTCCTTACCTAACTTTCTAACCTTACCTAACCTAATCAACGATACAGCGAGCAGCGCGACGCACCAACTTGAACGCCTCGCACACGCACACGATCTGCGTACACAAACACGCACACAAAGTGGTCGCGAAGGACGATAGCGCCGATGGGACTTACGCCCCCGGCCCTCTATGAGCTATTGTCATCACGTCGGTATCATATACCGTAGATAACTGAGAAAAAAAAAAGAAAAAACCGGGAAGAATCTCAGTGAAAGAGACGATCATGCATACAGGCAAGCACTAGCTATTGCATTCATTCGTTTGAAAAAATACAAAGTGTTACCACTCAGCAACGACTTGTACTGTAAGTCTCTCCTGTTGCCAAGCTCGTTGCTGAGTCGGGCATATTTTGGGATAAAGAGTCAGAAGCTGGCGAGGTTCAAGAGTCAGACTTCTGTCTGTCCGCCCCCCCCCCCCCAGCACTGCCTTTAGGCATTGCAATGTGAACACCTGACTGGTAAGTGACGAGACACACACTGTCGCTTACCCGCAGTGTCATCTTGTGGGAAATCCGCGCACCCGTACTGTCCTCTTGGAAGGCCACCCAGCAGCCACAGCCCATCTACGAACTTGTTCGCCTTATATCACGAAAACTGAAAAGTCCGAACCAAAAATGAACGCGCTTCTGGAAAGGGCAAAATGTGAGCCTAGCAACCGTGTAAGTTTCATTTCCATGTTTACAATAGTGATGCTACGCTAGGTTGCTAAAGATACCTTATTTTGGAAGCAAATTTTTGGCGGACACTGCGGGTGCGTAGGTTCTGTTGAAAGAGTTGGGTGTCCTCACAAGAGGACAGTGACGGTGTGCGAGTTAAAGCCAAGCATAAGAGCTGGTAGACCGATTCCGGTGATAACTTACCATGAGATCCACGCAGTGACTGTCGCTGCTCCTGCACCTGCAATATGAAATCATTATTGTTATTAAATCTGCACCGTGCTGCTGTTGGTACGAAAAGAATAAGTTTTTGCCGAACGTGAAAATTCATGAAGAAGATTTCGCAGTTGAGGAAACTTCAGGAGGGACAGCAAGAATCAAACCATTATTCACGAAACAAAAATACAGTAACATAAAAATACAGGACGAGCGATGCACTTCTCCAACGCACTTAAGTACGTCGCTCAAAAACTCGAGACTTAACGCACATACGGCAGAACCTTACAATACGAACAGTCCGCCCAAGAGTCAGTACGTGTTCAAGTTTGAGGATGTAGAATAAAGAAAATACGAGGCAAACCGGTGGCCCACAAGCTATGGCGGTTTAACGGACAACTGTCGCCCTGCGGTACTGGACTCGGTGCAAAACACCTCGAAGTTTCAAACTTTTGTACTTGCCGAAGTACTTGAATACTTTGGCCAGTGGATTAAATTTTCAGGCAAGCAGATTTTGTTTGCGACGTCCGATATTCATTATGCGATGTCTAAAACACAGTGGTGACTCATAGCTACAATCAGTGAGGTTGTGGCCATGCTGTGCCGTTTCTTACAGAGACATCTGTAATTTTTTCGAAGGAGGAGATGGTTACTGATGTGAACTTGACCAACTATAAATCAGGTATTTTTTCTGCTACAAGGATTCTTTGCCTCACTGTGTTCTTACATCAAATAAGGTTTTCTTGCGAGGTAGCACAATCAAATTCCGATAAGGTAAGGATTATTTACAGGATAGGCATAAAAAAGATGATCAGTTTGTTATATTAATTAGATTAGACAGGCAGCAGTAGTACAACCAACAGGAACATTCCCAGACAGACAACGGAACTGACTCTCCAGATCTCTACGAACTGCTATTGGAGCAAATAGGAGAGCAAATAAGGGAGCAAATAGGGGATGCTGTAGATCCACAGGCCTGTGCCTATGGACGAGCCGCTGGTGTTTGAAAATATTCGCAAGCCAACGTAACACCCAGGACATCGTTCATTATTTGAGCTTTCCCCAAGTTAAAAATCTACAGCTTTTCTCCACGTTTCTATAATTACATTTTTGTTCATAGTTAAGTTTGAAAAGAACAATTCTTGAATAAAAGTACGAGCATGCAAAGTAAAACATGACGTATCGGCCATCTCCTACTGGGGCCATCATCAGGTAATGGGTCTGAAATAAGGCAAAGCACAATCAGCAAATTACAAGGTTACACACTGGTAAATTTCTAACACATAAAATAGCAGCTAAGACGAAAGATTAGGGAAGTGCAGCTGCTAGCATGGTCGGTGCGTGACTGGCGTAAAGGGCTGGGGGGCAACGCCTTAAGTAGTGCAGGTGGGCGTGGGCGTGCTAGACGAACAGGTTTAGGTAGTTAGAAAATTCGTTGTATTTCACGTTGATGATTGGGGCTATTTTCCCTTTTCTCCAGGGCTTCTGCTATTATCCCTGATGTTCTGTCCGAGTATGCTTGAATTATCCTAAATGCTGGGAAGAAAGTGTCCAAGGGAGGTGGTTCCGTTTGGTGATCGTCTCTGTAATGCTTGAAGATACTGCTAGAAGAGTACCGGTGCGGCTTTGCTCTACGTTCCAGCCCGCAGGTTGTGTCCAATGTATGTAGCACTACAGTTAGCATGTGTACACAACTGCACATGATCTTATAGACCACGCCCACACGCTGGAGGTCCGGTACTGAAGATCGTTGTTAGTGTCCGAGGTTTGTAGTATGGCTGCACTGCTATTTTCTTCGCTGGGTCGACAGGTTGAATGTGCTGTGAGATATTGCTTAAAAATTCTGAATCTTTTCTGTAGGTGTTCAAGTTATGAAGTTCTAGGTAAAGGTCAACTGTTCCTTCAGTGCAGTGCTGGTTGTTGTTGTGGTATCTGTCCAGTAATGTCTTCACGATATTATCGAGAATTATCAGAGGGAAACCATTGCTTGCCTACACTTCCTTTATTCACTTGATTTCGGCAGTGCAGGTATCCCGAGATGAACAATACTTCAGGGCTCGATGAAGAAGTGTCTTTCCTATTGATTTTTTGTAGGATGGAGGTACTTGTGAGTTGAAGTGGGTGCGGGATCCATTGTCTGTGGGTTTGATGAAGATGTATGTGGCGAAATGTATCCTTGTAGCTGCATGCAAACGTCCAAAGAAGGAAACCTGTCATCTTTCATTTCCTCATGGGTGAACTTCAGGGCTGAGTTGCTGTGCACTCTTCTTTTAAAGCAGTTAAGATGATTTGCAGTTGAGAATACGGCCATGATGTCGTCTACGTAGGTATCGTTTGTAATATTTCGGGTTTGATGGTGTATCTCGAGATAGAAGTTTTCTTCAAGATGCGACGTATAACAGTCTGCGAAAGTCGGTCCTAAGGGTGTTCCCATGCTCACACCATCTGTTTGAAGGTACGACCGTCCAAGATGTTCATATGGCGTTTCTGTTGTGCAGGTTAGCAATAGATTTTTGAAAACTTCCTATGGACAGAGAGGTGGCGGGAGAGATGGGTGATGGTAAACGCGCGACAAAATGATTTCAATAGTACGTTCGTAAAAAGTGATTTGAACGTCTAGTGAAACGACTTTATCTGTGGGGCTGGTTTTAATGTAAGTGAATCCAAATCAATGAGACGTTGGTCGCTGGACGAAGCATGTGTGTCTGGTTGATGAACGGACGGATAATTTGGTTCAGCCATTGGGCAACCTATTTCTATAGGGTAGGCAATTCCTACCCTGATGGCACATATAAGACCCAGGGTAAAATTCAGTAAACAAAACCTGACAGTAGGTAGCAGTGGGAGTTACTAGCGTCGCGGGACCAGGCCTAAGAGGATAACGTTAAATAAATATTTAAACTCTAAATATTAAATCGACTAATCATATAAAATTTCAAGTTTCAGGAATGCCTCCCATCTTCAAAAGTATAAAATATCTAATGAAACCTATCAAATTAAGACGATTCTTTTTATTTTCAATACGTGGGGAGCTGAGATCTTGTTCGGAGGATGTATAAAATGCAACTGAATGGAGCAAGCTTAGAGGGTCCCGATGTCGACGTTTGCACAGTCGGAAGACGATAGGTAAAGCATGAACCGTGTGTAGAGGTACAGCCAAGGTCAAAATGTTGAGGCTAGGTTTTGCATTATGAATGTAGAGATTCCAGTGTGGTGAGTTCGGAAGGGATTGAAAAGTCTATGAGTGCGAAATCTGTCGTGCTGATAGGATGATTATTTTGTTCAGCATGGAGAAGGGGAGCAGAATGAGCAGGTTTTGCGAGTAGACCTGTTCCACTGGACACGTTAAGTTTCATATGATTGTCGACTTAATATTTAGAATTTAGAAAATTTTTCTGACCTTGGTCTCCTATTTTGTTAATTATTTGAACATTCCAGTTCAGCAAAAAGCGCATGCAACGCACCTCGGCATAGCCTAAATAGCCGTGCAACTGGACGCTTCGCTTGAACTGTTCGATGAGCTCCTCTTGGCCAGGGGTGTAGCGAGCGCTCTGCCCACCGGCTGCAGGTGCGGCTGGGCTGCCACCATACCGCGGCCCACCTGTGAGTAGTAACAATATGTACTCCATTAGTTATACAAATAGTTAACACGTTAGTTGAAGCTTACCTATACACAACGCAGTGTTTCAAGGGAAGATACGAGAAATAACAAGTCGTAATGAAGGAAAACTAAGTTAAGTAGGAGGTAAAACGCTAGTTTGAACTCTTTTACTCGGGTTGTACCATTTAATCTTACTCACTGGAGGACAATCAGCTCAATTAAGAGCTGTGTTGTATTCAGAATAACGTAGAATTATCTCGTTAGTGAGAAATAATAAATACGCATTGTCATGAGACGTTCACGCGCTTGCGAAAACGTGGAACCGAGGCACGAAGGTATTCCCATACACTATCAACGCGCATGGAAACAGCAAGTGGTGAAAAACGAGCAGAAGCAGAATACAGAATATCAGTAGGATGCAACTGGAAGGAAGGTAGGCACGTAGGACAGACGTCTCGAAGCCCTAGTTATTATTATTATTTTAGTGGATTGGTTTACCAGTGCCGCAGGCATCACGCCCGCCTCGCGCCGAAAATAGCCCTTTATACAATTTAGGTAGCCTCTGGGTTCCTCTCCCTGTAGCATAGGATGGGCGAATCTGACTACATGACCAACTGGCCATCCTATGCTTCCGGGGAGTGAACGGTGGGCGAGCAAACCCAGGCTTACCAACAGGGATGCAGATATCTACTGACCACTCTGAAAAGCCTCTGCACTTCAACTAGTCAAATTGAACGGGCAGTGCCCAAATGGTATTACGGATGTCTTACTCCTTACCTTGATAGAAACCACCAAATCCACGTGACTGTCCTCGTCCTGGCAGTCTGTTGCTAGATGAGTCTTCAGGGCCTCCGTACGAGCTTTGAGAAGCGACATATGAATCTTGAGGACCTCCGTATGAGTCCTGAGGACCACCGTAGGAATCTTGAACTCTGCTGGTAGTGTCTTGAGCTCCACCAGATAAGTTCTGAGGACTACCATACGAGCCCTGAGAGCCAACAGATGGGTCCTGCGGCCCACAATACGGGCCTTGAGAGCCTACAGTTGCGTTCGGAGGACCACCATACGAGCCTTGAGAGCCAACCGATGAGTTCTGAGGTCCTCCATACGGGCTTCGAGGGCCACTAGATGAGTTCTCAAGGTTGCCATATGAGTCCTGAGGGTCACTAGACTGGTTAGCACCACCATACGAGCTTGTCGGAGAATCACAGGACGAGTTTGGAGGGTCTCTATACGAGCTCTGAGTACCTCTGTAAGAGTTCTGATGACCACTGTATGAATTCTGTGGCACACTGTAGGAGTTCTGAGCATTATGGTACGATTCTTGCATTCCGGAGTAAGAACCACCTTGGTAGCCACCTCTGTTTTGCATTCCTCGCCCTCCATAAGAGCCTCTGCCACCTGTATTATTATAGTTATTGTCCCCACCTCCGTAACCAAGAGAGCTGCCAAAGGTCTGGATACCGCGTCTCTGACCTCTGTAGTTATTTCGACCCTGGTACGAGCCATCGCCATAGCGATTTGACCCATATGAATTGTAAGACCCGCGTCTTGAGTCGTAGGTGTTCGAGTATTGGTCTTGTCCGTAGTAATTTGAATTTTGATTGCCCCCAAATCTGTCTCGCGACTGAGGGGTATAATCACGCTGAGCGCCCGATGAGCTTCCAGCAGCATTAGCACCTTGAGATGAATTGTATCGTCCATGAGAAGAATCATCATTGTTTGTAGGCTCCTGACGATTATTATTATTTCTTCTTTGGTGTTGATTATCATTTTCTGAAGTGGACTCATCTTTGGATGCAGGCTGCTCTACCGGGCTGGCATCGCTTTGACCAGATGATCTGTTGGTAGGGCCACTGACTTGGCCCAAATGACTGCCTCCAGAGCGACTGTCATGGCCAAAATACTTTCCGCCATAACCACCGTCCTGTCCAGAGTATCTACCAGCAGAGCCGTTGTCTCGGCTAGAATATCTACTAGCAAAGCCAGAGTCTTGACCAGAATATCTACCTCCAAAACCACTATCCTGTCCCGAATATCTGCTTCCAGAACCACTATCCGGTTCCGAATATCTTCCTCCAGAAGTCCTGTCCGGTCCAGAATATCTGCCTCCGGAAGCCTTGTCCGGTCCAGAGTACCTGCCTCCAGAAGCCCTGTCTTGTCCAGAATATCGGCCGGTAGAGCCACCACCTCTATCAGAATAATTGCCTCTGGCGTTTCCACGCCTGTTAGAGTAGCTGCCTCGCCCCTCCCTCCCTCGCTCTGACGATAGACCACCTTGATGAGAATCGCTGCCTGCGTATCCCCTGCGGCCAGAAGCACTGTTGTTGGACAATGGAACATCCCCCGACCTTTCACGGGCCTTGCGCATTTGTTCTTCCCGCGCCATTCTCTCGAGCTCCCGCTGTTCTTCTTCCAACTCTTCCATCTTCTTTTGGCTTTGAAGGTAAGTAGTTGTGGTGTCAAGGCGAGGCTTCGGTGGCTCCTCCCCAGGGGCAGGCCAGTCCATGGCGTTACTCAGGTCAGGCGGTGGGCTGCAAAAGCATTACCAGATATAATCCTGTCCGGGTAAATTGGCGACGTTATAAAATCTAATGTACATGAACTAAGTGAGAAGTTTGGGCTTTGTCGGCATTCCGAAAAGAGACAGACAATTTCACCACCAAAACCTGTCTGGCAAAGGAATCTGTGCGATAACTGTCGGTACCTTCCACGCTGAGCCCGACTGGAGGTGTGTGTAGAGCCCCGTCCTCTGCCACGGCGACCTCTGGTGTCCAGAGCGTTAGAGCGACCATTGTACGTAGGGCCTCGGACGTCCGTCACCGGATCAACAAATGGTACTTCTTCTGCACAAAAGGAAAATTATAACACTGGTATTAACTTGCCGGTCCAAGTTTTCGTTAGGTAAACTAATAAGCCAATGGTAAGGGCGTTGGTTACACTATCTACAGTCCTGATAAGTAATAAGCGCGAGTGTGGAGTGGGCAGGTACAAGCTCCAACTTTATTACCTCCGCCAAGGAGCTTATTTTTTCATCGAGATTGTCTGTTTTGTCTCTTTGTCTGTCTGTCATCAAGATAACTCGAAAACTTATGGACGGATTTTGATCAAATTTACAGGGACTGTTAGGAATGTTAGGAGGGGCAGATGATTAACTTTTGATGAAGACTCGTCCATCCGTTTGTTTGTCTGCAACATTTGTCTCAATGCCAAAACTCAGTAAGTTATGGACGAACTTTTTGTGAAATTTACATGAGTTGTAAGGTAGGTATATCACGAACAGCAAATAACCAGATTCTTGTGATGATCTGTTTGTTCGTTAGTTTGTCACTGCTTTTAATTTTATCCTTGTTAGCGCAATAACTAAAAAAATTGTGAATGGATCTTTAGGAAATTTATAGGTGTTGTTAGTAATGTCAAAAGGTATAAATGATTAAATTTTGGTGATGATCGGTTGGTCTGTTTGTGAGTTTGACTAATGTTTGTCCGAATGTTTGTTGGCAGCATAACTCAAAAAGTTGTGAACGGATCTTCAAAAAACTACTGAAGCTGTTAACACTGTTGAAGGGCACAAATGATTAAATTTTGGTGTTGATACAAAATCATATTCTCAGAAGCAATTTTAATGTTTCGTAACCGTTGTTTTGCTTGGCGGAGGCATGGGCTCTCAAGAGTGCTCTACTTTTTATTCTTTTCCTTTTCCTAATTTTACCACCTAGGGCAGATACCAAATCCATCTACTCACTGAGATCAGCCTGCCAAAAAAAAGTTCATGGATAGCTACCGTAAAAGTTTACCGACCATCTGAGAACAGTAAGTATGGTAATGGACGCTAGGCTCTGGGCCAAGGAATGCATAGAGATCTCAAGTGAGGAGTATGACAACTGACAGTATAGTGAACAAGCAAATACAGGGTAACATGTCAATTTAGCACCCGTCCACCGTGCTAGTAGCTGTCCACTTGGCACTAAAAAACTTCCTGTGTGAAAACTAGCGGTGCTAGAAAGCCGTACATAGGCTTAAACTGTAGGCTAAGGAGTGCACTACAGTTTAAGCCTATGTACGGGTTTCTACCCCTGCTAGTTTTCACACAGGAAGCTTTTTAGTGCCAAGTGGGGTACTAGGAGTAGTAGAGGTTTTACTAACGCTTCGGTGGCACAATGCCCATATCGCGCCGAACTATTCCTGTGGTTATCCACAGGCTCGTGCGCCGCTAGGGCGCGAAGTATGTCTCATTTTACATTAATAGGAAGTATTATGGAGAGACTAATATTAATTTTACATAAAGTATATGGATTTAGCAAACAAGGGGATAATGTCATAGTTGGTGGTGGTATCTATCGTGATGGGTTCATCACAGTTTATTGTAGAGGTCAATCCAAAGGCTAAACAATATCCAAAGTTAGTCATTATAGCAATGCAATTGTGCCCGCAGCTAGAGAGTTTATGCGCCCTTCACTTACGACCAGCGGCGACATTCCGAGCCCCTGACTTCTCGTAACAAGAAGCCTTCGACTCATTATTATTATTATTAGCTATGGCCTATACCTTCGACTCATGACTCCAACTCATAAGGTAAATGGAGTATCCAAGATGGCTATTTGGGTGCGACAGGAGACATTTTTAAACTAGCTAGCTACTCAGAGTGCTGCTGTAGGAGAGTTCAGATAACAAGAAAAAGCTAAAGACCGTGGATCGCAAGAAAACCTATAGGTATCGATGAGAACATTACACAATGCATATAACTACAAAGGAAACTGGCTTGCAAGAATAAACCATGTTAGGATATCATGATAAATGTATGTATGTGTAATAAGCTGCCACGTGATTAATTAATTACCGTGTCAAATTTATATATATATATATATTAATAATAAGACCGTTTCGTTTAAAAAAAAAA
>LQNS02278180.1:2380658-2468809 GCA_001587735.2 Parhyale hawaiensis | reverse complement strand
TCATTGAGTTTATACTGGTTTAAAGCTGTCTCGTACGTTATTTATGCTGATATACGTCCAGCTTCGAACTTTTGAAATTACCGCCGACTTGGGAGGGGTCTGGCGCCGCGGAGATGACCCCAAAGAAGATCATCGCAGTATTTTAGGGTACTGGTAGCGTTGATCCGGTTCTTAATTTTCCATACTGGGCCGGTCAATCCTGGGTCCCAAATCTTAAATTACACCCTGCGCTATATCGGACTTTTGTAAAAATTTACCAATTTTTTTTTTTCGGTAGCCTAATTGAGTGCATTCGGGAATTGAGTAATTACCCTACCCTACCCCTAAAAAGTTAAAAATTGTCACTCTTAGCCTATTATTTACTGCCCTTCCCCCTCCCTATAGCAATGAAATGCATCTTAAATAGGCCTAGCCTAATTTGATCCTTAGTAACTTCTCTACCACTGGACACTTCCAGATTTAATGTATGTCAGTTTAATTTTGAGATATAGGCTCTATAATGAAAAAAACACCCACGGCGAATTCACCCCACAGCAAAATCACCCCGTTCTACCCAAATTACCCTCAATTAAAGAAATAAAAAGGTTTTTTTTTAGATGCCCTTACAATGCACTTTTACCCAATATAATTCTGAAGTTCAAGTGGGGGATAAGACAAATATTAGCCAGATAGTAAAAAACTAACTAGACTTCATTTTCAAGGGGGAGGGTCACGAGGGTGGTCACAACACTCTTAAATTTAATGCATGGAGAGAATATTGTAGATTAACTTAGGCAGAACAATACTTACCAGCCTTCTGTTCTAAGCTTGTCGCATATTGACGAGAAAGCCATGACATCCAAAGACGGAATCGGCGTAATGCAGTTTCGTCGTTGCTATATTTTGAAAATACATGTAAACACAGTGGATCAAAACGATCAACTCCTCTATATGATCCAATTCCATTAGCAGGGTGATGCGCAAGCAAGTACAGCTGTAGGAAGTATTACGCGAGTCTGTATCTGTAACCCACAGGAGCAGATGATCGCCAGTAATAAAAGCACACCACACGGTAACATAGTGTGAAATGAAATTCTCTCATGTAAACGTCACGTACGGATAAGTTGAAGCTAACAGTTTAGAGTATAAAACTTTTCTGTTGGAGCTTAACTAATATAGTATGCATATTATTGTTACATTGAATAGTTTGAGCACCCGTGTCCATAAGAAGGTGATCCAACATAGGCCTTGTTCACGTCGTCCTTTATCGTAACAAGTAGTCAAACAGATGGACGCGGCGCTTTGATTTGATGGAATCAGCTGCAGCAAATACGGGAGACTGAACGAGCTGCGTCATTCAAGTTCAGTAAACAGAACCTATAAGGACTGAACTACTAATCATTAGCGTTTTAAAAAAACAGATGGATGCGGAGCTTTGATTTGATGGAATTAGCTGCAGCAAATACAGGAAACATCAGTAATCGGAACGCATAAATACTGAATTAATCCTCTATAGCGTTTTCAAATCATGAACAAGTAAACATTTTTTTTTCTTCACCACTTTAATGATCAAAATTACTGCACTCATTTAACACAAGACTAGAGGGCGTCTTACTATCAGACGCCGATGTTATCCTCAGTCACGGTGTATTACGCGTACGTGTAGCAGTGAATACGACGTGCAATCTCAAGGTGGCTGCAGACGTGAGTCGGAACATGGGAACGTTTCACGTTCTTAGTACAAAAGTTTCTGTGGACATGACTAGAGCTTAACGCATTCACACATATTGCTTAAATACATGTCTTTGGGAATTGAAACTCAGTTCAACATTGAGAGAGACATTCGAAGCTGTGCAAATGGCGTTTTCTGTAGCGGAATAACTGCTTTGGTGGCTCAGATTTTAGGCAATTTTTTGACAGCATAATATTGAACAAGTCGAAGCTGCTTCCTCAGCAACCTAATCAAAAAAGTAAGGAGAAACAATTGTGTTTTCCTGCAGCGGGCTTTAGAGCCCCAACAAAGTATTGCGAAATGTTGGTACATATACATTTCTGGCAGAGCCTTATTTTGGCTGTGCTTTAGGATAAATGTTGAGAAAACTACGCAAAAGTGATTCAGTGCTAAATTAAAGCAATATATGGCAGTCATACATTTTGTTAATAGTAATTATTGGGTATCATAGCCCATGTTTGTAAACAAAGGTAGTGTTACCCAGCTCATAATCCTACAATTTTTGAGGGTTGTCGTCGGTGTCACCCGGTGTTACCCAACTTGTGTCGCATTGGAGGCCGGTACGTGTCGCACTGGTGTGTAGTGCCATGATCTTGCACTCCACCAAAAATAATAATAAAGATAAAAATTATATTAACATAGGTAATATTGAATTAACACAATGAACTTGAATTAAGATAGAAATTGCCATAATTTTTCTTTACTATATGCTCAAAATGTCCATTTTAAACATTATGTCACAATAAAAATAATGATGTAAATAAAGCTGTTTAATGACATGAACAATTTCTTCCTAACTAGCTCTGTAGAGTTATTGAGCCGTTGAAACATAACTGAAAATGCTTCTATAATTTCTGCAGACAGCTAATGAAAATAAAAATACTATGGAAGGTAATATTGGCAAGTCAACATTTTTTATTAGCTAGACACTGTGCTCAGGATACAAGCACAAATGAAATAAGCATAGACTATTGTACTTCTAACACTGACAATCAAAACAGCAGGTACCTTTAAAAACAACTTGTAATTATAAGATAATAAATAATAGCTCATGCATGGACAGTTAATGAATTTAGCTACAGATACAAGGAAGCTATTGTCGCAAAAAGGTTAGAATCTGAGAGCTCATTTGAAGTAAATTAATTTTAATTATAAAATTCAATGTAACTATATCGAATGACCATACTCTCATGCCTGCCTGATGACAACATCGGAAAATTCCGGAAGTAGTGAAGGAACGCGCGGTGTGGCGAAGTTACAAGCACGTTGCACTACAGTCCGGATTGTTTTTAAGTGCGTTTAAAAATAATGAAAAAATAGCGTTCGCCAATGTGGCGAAACAACAAATGAATGAATACAAAACACAAGTTAAATTACACAATAGGAGCCATTCATGCTTACTTTCTGGGTTAGGTAGATTATCTCCATTTTTCGAATAATTTTCGAAAAGGTGGCACTATCTTTTCAATCACTCCAAACATAACCGCTCCAAAAGGAGGCACATCGAAGAAGAAGGTACCTTCGCCACACGTGTTGCCTCATCGTTTTTGGAGCTTTCAGTGTTGCCATCAGGCAGGCATGAGAATTGGCCATTTGAAATAGTTACATTGAATTTTATAATTAAAATTACTTTACTTCAAATAAGCTCTCAGATTCTAACCTTTTTGCGACACCAATTAGTGAAACATTTTTTCGAACTACATGCCGAAAACCCATCTAATACAAGGTTTGAAGGTAAGCATGCAGAATGGTTGGTTTGTTTACCTTTTGTTTTACTTTTAATTGTACTAAAAAAAATGTTTTTGCCACAGTATAGACTATAGATACTTCAAAATTCTCTTTGATATCTCCTCCTCTCTCAATTAACCATCAAAACTTCACCACCATGTTACCTTAACAAAGATTTTGAAACATAGTCTCGCAACAGATGCAGCAGGAAGGATGGATAAAAATAACGCCGAATAACGCATGAACTATATAGAAAAAGAGATAATAATATATAATATTGCTATACTCTGCGGTTTCACTAACGTATAGCAGTGGTGATGGTTGGGGGAGAATTGAACTTAGAACCATCAACCATTTGTTGGGTCGCAATTGCCACCCTCCCATTAAAGAGCTTCCTCTTGATGGAAGGACTGTTCGTGAGGCTGAACTTGCTAATCGTTTCAATTCATATTTTACTTCAGTAGCAAGCAGTCTTATGCAAAAGTTTCCTAAGAATATAACGCCATACCAAATTCTCCTTCCACGTGTTGAAGAGAGTATGTTATTTCAGCAAATAACACCTGATGAAGTTCGAAATTTTGCAAAGACCACACAGAATAAGAGGTATCACAGGAATGAAATTCAACCTCGTCATCTGCTGAGCACTCTACCCCATATCATTCATTATTTGTGTATAATTTTGAACAGTTGTGTGCGACAAGGTGACTATCCCCTGTACTGAAGGTAGCCAGAATTGTGCGCATTTTTAAATCAGGTAATCATAATGCCCTTTGTAACTATAGGCCAATATCGACTCTCTCTATATTCAACAGGATTTTTGAAGGTGTCATTCATTCCAGACTAACAGCGTTTGTTGACTCTCATAATATTTTATCTCCTCACCAATACGGTTTTAGAACTGGTAGGAGCACACACCCTGCAGTATTTCAGTTGATATCAGACTTATTACCTGCTTTACATCATATAAAACTTATACGGTTTGTTTATTCTTGGCCGTAAAAAAGTATTCGATACCGTTGATCGTAGCATTCTCCTGCGCAAACTAACTCACTATATATGGAATACGAGGCAATATTTATGAACTCATCAGAAGTTATCTCTCAAGCAGAAAACAATATGTATGTGTTAATGGTTATTAATCCAGGCAGGGTAGTATTGATATTGGAGTCTCCCAGGGCTCCGTCCTTGGTCCGCTACTTTTTAATTTGTTTATAAACGATGTGACGTCCTTGTCACCTGGGACAAAAACAATCTTATTTGCAGACGACGGCGTTTTTTACTTGAATGATTCTTCTTTTGACCACTCAATAGAACCATTAAATACTCTTGTTGTGCACTTACTAGAATGGCTAGACTTCAATAGATTAACTCCTAACGCTAGTAAGACGAAGTTGATGCTCTTCACCTCGCGCTCATCTCCAAATTTGCCTGATGTTTTCTTTATTGATAGCAAATTAGAGTGGGTAGCGACGATCAAGTACTTGGGCGTATACATCGATTCAAGCCTCAACTTCTCTAATCACATTCATACTGTATGTAATAAGGTTGCGAAAGCTAGAGGGGATATTCGGGCTGTTGGCAGGTATTTGACTCGGAGATCAGCAGTGATGTTGTACTATGCATTGATCTATCCTCACCTGATTCATAGTACTATTGTTTGGGGAGGGTCATCTGCTAATATCCTGAGGCCACTTAATTGTCATAGCAATTAATGATGTGCTTAGAGTCGTCTTGAATGCGAAACTGGACTATAATAATGTACCACTAATGTCTGTCGACCGCATGTATATTGAACTGCAGCTCCTCAAACTGTCTGATGTTTACCTTATTACACATTGAAATTTTTGAGAGGTGCACTGTATAATGATACTCAACTGTTTGAACAACACTGTAGGACACTAGTGCCTATCCACGAGTATCATACGCGTGAGTTCAGGTTTATACTATCTGAAAGCAGGTCGGAAGTTCAAAAACGCTCCACTATATATCAAAGTGTAAAACGATACACGAACTTCAAGACTTCCTTAGAGAACCTATGGCAGATCACAGTTTTAAAATTAGATACAGAGCATTCGTGCTGGCGCAATAAAGAGAACCGATATAAACGTAGAGAGCATAGTATTGTAATCGGTACGGTATCTATACCTGTCCTGTTTTCTTATACTTTTTTTTACGGTACTACCTAGACACTTAGGGTTGAAATTTCGTCTAAGAGGGTTACATACTAGGATATTGTGCTCGTCATTTACAGAGAACTCAGGGTCAGGTGCTTGGTCAGGCTGTATGGTAGCTGACATTTCTTGCTCTTCTCTACCTACCTGAATCAAAGTAGGGAATCGCATCATAGCTCCGCCCCGATAGAACAGTTCCTTCTACGGTTTGATTCCCGCACTAGTACAGTAATAATGTCTATATTATGATAGACCGAATGTGAGTGACTTATTACTAGGCCGGAATCGTGTAGTAATACTTGAGAACAAATATCTTACCTACTCCTTACTGTGTATAATAGCTTGCTATATTGTGCTCATATCTTATAGAGGCTCACAGAGAAAATTATGTACCTGAATAATTTATGTACCTGAAAAGTGCCAGACAACTAACTAATGGTCGGGCTCATGCTGATAGTATAGTCATTTTAATTGTAAATATATAATTCTGCGAAGTCTTAGAGTTATATAAACTCGAAATAGGGTCACGTCAGATATATTTTGACATTTCTAAAACGAGTAATATGCTATGTATTTTTATTATTTATTAGGCCCCATAAGTTCTGTGAACATTCGAATGGGCACGTTATCCACCTATGATTAAGATATTCCACTGCCATTGATGATGTATTGTTTTAAAGTGAGGCAATAAGGGTGTTAAAGGTGTTAAAGATATATATGTGAATGAGAATAACTAGTTGTGAAAACTTATGTATAACAGTATACCTATTGACAACTAATATAACTGAGAAACTGACAACATGGTATCTGCAAGCATTTACCACCACTGTAACTTCACGCGACCTTAATAATTAATATTAATATAAAAAGTGTTTAACGATGACAAAATAAACACTACGAGAATAGTAAAAACAGTAAGCGATAAAAATGACGCTTATGAAATAAACTAATGTATAATTTATTATTTTGTTGCGAACAAATTGTCTGAAACATTTTGAATCAGTAACGATATAATCTGACAAATAAAGGGTTGCCTAACAGGCGAGGGGTTTCCTCCTTTTCAAACACAGCTACGCAAGCTCCCGGTAAGGTGTGCATTATATTGAGCAGCGGCCTGCTCAAATGCCGCTGTTCGGTGTGCGCTCTCCAATGCATTCCGTACTTCTCAAAACCTGCTTGCCTGCCTACTAAGTTCTCGCTGAACTGCTTTTGGTATGTTTCGGCCCTTAGTAATAAACGATCATATACTTATGGTGATGATCACTTCAACCTTTTTTATTTGTTTTTTTGTCTCTTTTTTCTTAGTACCATGACTCAGAAAGTTATAAAAGTATTTTTATGAAATTTGCATAACTCAAAAAGGTTGTGGACGGATTTTCAAGAAAAGTACAAATGCTGCTGCTACTGTCAGAATACATATATTATCAAATTTCAGTGATGATATAGAGGATATCCTAGTTTCAGGATCAATTTTAATTTTCCGCATTCATTGCCTTACTTGGAGGAGGGATGCGCTATCGCTCCAGTTTAGATTTTTGGTGCACATGTTGCATCATAGCAAATCAATAAGTATGAATAACCGTCTTAAAAGGAGCACTAAAATTTCATCTCAGTGAATATTGGAGAGAAATAAGCGATGCACCGCAGCAGGAAAAGCGCGTCTGGGGGGAGCACGCGCGTGTAGTGATGTCAGGCGTGGGCATATGAAAATAAGAATTCCACTAGAGTACGTGCGTCAGTACGCGGATGTGTGCGTTCTAAGGCACGATGTAGAAGAAATGAGCGCACTCGTAGACGTAGTGTGTAACAAGAATGCTGTTCCTTCGATTACGGGTGGCTATATTCGGTAGAGCAAGGTAGAGTGGTAATCCAATATCGCCACTATAGAGCTAATACGGTCAGTGTGGATTTCCTTCTGTACCGTCGGCACATGAGATAGGATTCTGGATAGTAACTACACAGGATTCTGCTTTATTGTTATATTCCAATTAGGTATATTCAACAGTGTCTTCCAGTTGAAACGTACAATATTAAGAGAGTTCTAGAGAAAAGATCGATATGCACAAGTTGAGAGTAGACTGTTTACAATCAAGGTAAACTCCTGTTCAAGTAACGGCAGGAGGGATATTGCTGCTGGACACTCGACGGTCCAGCTTTTTATACGCATCCCGGCAGCAACGGGGAGGCACAGAGTGCACACTAGAAAACTATCCATTTTTAGAATTCAAGCTTATGTGGGTAATATTGACTTAAATATCTATTCTCTTTCAGTTTTGTATAAGCAGTAAATTTGAAACAAGTCTTCAATCAAACGTCATAATTTTACTAGGTTAAGATATTGAATATTGTACCGAATACGCAAGCATAAATTCATTCATAGCTCATCTGCGTTTAATTGGTGGTCATATTTTACTCTTGTTTCTGCTATACAAAATATGATTCAGATCAACTTGAAGTGTGTTTTCAAACATGCTGGGAAGAAGCTGAGTGTGACGTCATTCATGTGTATTGTCTGAAAGCCCCGTTGATTGGTTGGCGCCCGTACTTAACAAACGGCAGCTAGTATGTTTCGATATTTTGGGGTAAAAATCGGAAAACAAACATTGTAAAAGTGGTGAAAGTTTGCTGAGGAGCGAACATTATTTACTCTCTTTCGTAAAAGTTTGCTACTCTCCTAACGATGTTCTTTCGGACACTTAAGCCTTAAATACTGAAACTGAAAAACGAAATCTCATTACAGTAACACTAGGTGTTCACTGGATTGCTTGAAGTCCCCATAGAAACGACGAGATCTCTTCCATGCCGAGGCTTGTATTTGGAGGACGCCCGCTGACGTATAGGACCCTGAACGGTCTGCTTTAGGTAGCGCCTCTGATATTTATTTATTGACACAGAATAATGCATGGCGGGGTCGCACGGCCGTGTTGTATATAAACAACGCCATATATTGGCAGCGACACTTGTGGTGAGAGATAAAAGAGATCTGGTATCGCATCAAGAAGAAATAACTGTACCAGGATACATGGGTGGCAGTGAAAATCGAAGGATTAACGGCGCTGGTACACTGCTGTAGGTATGTGGCCTAGCTGAGATTTAGGTATAGTGTGTGCCTAGTTATTATGTGAGCAGTGACGGCGACAGGAAGTAGGCATGGGGGAGGTTGAGGACTTTTGTTGTAAAATGTGGAGGGTCTTCGCCATGCATACATGCTTGTACGTAACGTTGGTTACATGGTAGAAATATTGGGAGCTGTGGAGGTTGGCTTATGCTGGAGAGGGGGGTGTTAATCTTCTCCATATTGCACTATATTGCATATAGTGATAGCTATACAGGTGTATCGATTCAGAGATATGATGTTGCGGGGCTCTCATGTCCTCTTGCGCATCGACCTGCTAATGGAACTGGAACCATGCCCCCTCACTTACCACTGTTGGCGAGGCACCTATTTAGAGGCCTTTTTTTGTGACCACCTTGCGGATAATTTCCCCTGATTTCGCATGATCCGTACGCTTTTATGACCAGTTTTTGACGTGATTCTGATAGCAATCAACCGTGATCAATGGTGGAAATTGGTCGCACCATGACTTCCCTAGCGGGCTGATCATGCGTGAACAAAGAGTGATTGCAGCCGTTAGACCAGCAAAGATTTAAAATTTGAAAATCATGTTCGTGATGTTTTCTGATATTTAAAAATAATTTAAATATTGTTATCATGATTGTGTGTAACATTGACTTCCAGCATTTAGTTCCACAAGTTTTATGACTGTGCAGTGTTCAAAATGGGTTATGCATTGACTTCAAGATAGATTAAAATTCTCAAGAAATCCATTCCCACCATATTCCGTATAAATATGATAGACATTTCTTTTTTGTAGACAAACAGGCTTTCAGGTTTGTTTACAAAATCAATGACCGTTTTTGCCCTTTTCAGTGATCACCCGCGATGATCATGATCACCCGCCATGATCATGATCACGGTGATTCTGATAACGAATGTGGCCACAAAAAGATGTCACTAACTGCAGCGAACCTATCCTAACGTAGCCTATGTAATTTTTACTTACCCTAACCTGACTTTAGTTAACCTGACATATTCTAACCTAACAAAGAACATTCGTTGAAGAAGACCACTTGTTATACCGGGCCGGTTTCACTACATGGAACAAAGTTACAATTATTCCTATTATGTTACTGAGTTCTCCATAAAGTGAAGGTTTCTACTTTATTTTTACAGCATACTTCATAAAAAGTAGAAAAAAATAGTAGTAATTCGGGCAATAATTCGCACATGTGAAAATGTGTTAGAGTGGAAACGTGTATTTTGTAGTTTCGTAGTGCTTATATTCGCCAGATATAGCTGCAAATAATATATGAAGGGTACACATTCAGTATAAATTACAGTTCTCATTCTACAAACTGCCCGACAACGTTTCGCTGGTACATACTGCAGAAGTCCGAGTATGAAAGCCTAATACGAACGTGAACAAAATGTTACACAAAATTCACTTCAATTTATTCAGTTTCTGTTCATCTGAATTAGCATCCATTTACCACTAAGATGCTGCAATCTCTCCAACGGCGATGACACACTTCTCTTAGCCAAATAAAAGGTCTGTTCTTTGTCGAAATAACAAGACTTGAAACCTCGCTTAATCCTGGCTGGAATGAAATCAAATTTATTTATTTTTTAATCAGTAGATCATGCATGTCATTATGTCCCCACTTTGTTTTATATAATTATAACCTCTTTATGAAATAAACTGCGGTTCAGCTCAAACTGTAACACCGTTAACCCTTTTCCGAGTTAGTGACCTTGTATAATGATTTCCATAATGTCTTTCTACAACAACGTTTTCAGTCGCAAGCTAAGTATCGTAGTTGAAAACTGAATAGCGCGTACCCCTCTAGAGGACTCAACTGAATAGATTTCTTTCTTTACAGCACCTTCTGGTATACATGCGTACACCTTGGGAGTCGATGGCGTGGCCAATAATGCACGAGGCCATTTCCGCGTCTTCTCCAGGAGTCGCAAGTCATCAATTATACAGCGAGGCCTCAGGCTGACGCTGTGTTGCCAATTCTGGCAGTGCATTCTCATCGAAAATTGATGGGCTACTTCGGCTGATGTCGTCGATGTCGCAGAGGAACCTGGGAAATTCTTAGTGAGATTGTTTGCCGCGTCGCAGACCATAGAGCGGCCTTCGTAGTTGGAGTTTTCGGTGGGAAAGATAGCCGCTAGCAGCAGTTTCTCATTGAATGCAAAATACAACACTGATAAATAGGTAACAACAAGAACCATAGAGAGTATTTAGTGGGATAGCTTGTTCAACGCATTACAGCAAAAAAGCCTGAGGTTTTGCATCCGTTGTGATGTGTAGTTTGACGGGTATAGGTCAACAATCGTGGACATAGGGCAGGTATGGCCAATGATAGGCGAGTAGAGTGATTTTCTATGCTGAAAGAAGAAATATCAACAAAGAATTTTTGACTGAATTGTTAATTTTACCTCGGAGCTTATGTGAATCTGTTTGACGAGAAGAAAAAAAAAAAAAACTGGTACGAGAAAAGCGCTCTAGCTGCTGCTACCAGTTTTCAAGATTTTCCACTTTCCTTACTGACAAAGAAACTACAGTATACTTGTTGTGAAGATGTGGCTATAAAATTTGATCTGAACATTTATTTTTCCAGTCTAAAGCTTTATGATTTGACTTATGTGATAAATTAGCAATGCATTCTAAAATACGAGTATTTTCATGCAGGTGTACTATTTAAAATAGTAAAGTTATAGAAAGGTACGGCCGTCTTCGAACAATACTTCAGATGATAAACGGCTTGATATCAAATAAGATATACTGTATACAGGCCGACAACGTCTTACTCTTCGGCTACTCCTCCAGCTTAAATATGAAGCTGATGCCAGAATCTTATGACTACTGAAGGCGAAAGACGAGATGAATTGTAAGTATGATTTATTTCTTGCGGTACGGTTATACCTCCTGCTCAGCAAGGTAATCATATGATTTTTTTGCCCAAATACAGAAAGTCCTCGTTATAGCCCGGACTGGTTCTATACAGGGTTTGATAGAGTACCCAAAATTTTAGTTCCATGTCCTTGATTTAACCTTTTTTTCAATTGACCCCCTTTTTTCCTGCAGGACTAGTGACTTGCAAGAGGCGTTCTACGCCATGGTGTACCCATTATCTGACTCAGTTTACATAAAGTAAGCACTGTCCGGGATGATATGCAATGTGAATTATCATTTAAAGATTCTTTTATTTTCAGTTAAATAATTTAAAAATCAATAAAAAATGTTATGGTATTACTTCAAAACACCTAGTTTTCTTTCACAGTTATCGAACAACACGGACTGAACTATAGGCGTGTCGAAGTGAGACTCTAGAAGGTGTTTTTATATATGAGAATCCGGTGTAACACCGCTTGACTCAAAATTATGGTATAACTACGACGCAGATGCAGCGGATCTCTAATTTAGCTTTTTTACGATAAATATTTGAAATACTGCAAGAGGGAAAGCATACATCAGCCATGAAGTATTTTTTTCAATTCCGTATATCACTTGATGACAATGTTTGCAAGCTAAGGCAATGTTCACAAACAATATGATTTTACTCCGCTCATAGATCTACATATGTTGAGGTTGCCGTCGGTGTTACCTAACCAGCTGAGGCTGGATGCACAAACCCCTTGTTAAGTTACGGCAACGTAAACTGTACAGTTCCTTAAAGAAGTACCGATATCGCGGCTCCCCTTTCGTCACCTTCTTATACTGATCTTCACACAGTTATGATCAGAGGGGCTTAAATCTCCATTCGATGCGTACCGAAATAATAGATTCAGATATTAATGCAAAGAGTAAAAATGGAAAACTTTAGCAGTTACATGGTTGCATTCGTGCCTGCAGCTGTATTATTACGGTGGTTGTAACTTTACAAGGCGTTTGAACGTCCGGCATCTGAATAGCATTGGATGTGGGGTAACATATGTACATGGCACCTGCAGTCTGATTGCAACACGCCTAAGGTCTTGTTTTAGTCACTTGAATCTGCTCTACGCCGCTTCATTCCTGCACGGATCTCTGATCTATATCGAGGACTTCCCATAGTCTCGTTGTAACTGCGATTAAGATTTTTTTTTGCATTGATGTATCCGCGTAGCGACAGTATATTAACTTTCCTTGTATGCACTTTGAGTATATTAGCCTTTAGTATATCTGATAGATCTTCTTGTGATGGTTTAGGCTCCTTTATTCGGGACATTATTATCGAGATATTTCTGTGCACTGAACCCAGTGCACGGTGCCTAGTCATGCGTTTTCTAGAGTTCAGCTAACCAATGTTGGAGTCCAGAAAAAGCCAAACCGTGTTTACATTGGGAGATGATGAATCAGCCGGTGGTATCATAAAGGCAACTTCATGCAACAGATTAATAAAAATATTGTAACTGCTTTCATCCTTCAAAATTAAATAACGTAACCTTTCAGCAGTCAATTACAGTTCGGTCTGTCCTGAAACGATAACAGCAGCAAGTGAAGTTACTAAAATATTGTGCCTGGAGAACCTCCTTTATCACTAGCTTTTTTGGAAAGTGATATTTATTAACATTCTGCACGTGATACAATAATTTGCTTTATACGTGAGAGCCACAAAACGTGTCAGAAAAGAAGGAAATAAGCTACTTTTCTGCTAACGCAAGACATTTCTGATTAGGACTGAAAAACGTTTCTAATCTTGGACGTAAGTTCCTAGTTTCAGAGATATCAGTGCATCATTATCGCCCTATCTACCTAATTTATTTACTATAGCTACATTCATAGAGAATATTCAGAAATAGGCTATATTCATATGCACTATTTAAATCTCATCCAGACTGAAAAGATACTGTATCTTTCGAACTAAATTTTCGAATAATCAGAAAATGTCACTCTTAAACACCTTTCATCAACATCTTAGATTCGTTTTATAATATATAAAGCCCCGTCTACACGGTGCTACTTTTGATGTGAAACACACTTTTTCCCTCGCGTTTCTTTCTCTGGATCAAAACTTTCCCACATGTCGGGCCATCAAATGATGATAATACTTATGACCTATCTTCACATCTGCTCTTTCACTTTGGAGAGGTGTACTCCTTTATTTTAACGCCCTGTTGCAGTGAAGAGCGAGCGAGGCCGTATGCACTTTATGGTGTGTCTCTTTATTTACGTGGTGTTACTAGATTGTAAATCACTTTTGAAATTTGAAATCCCCGCTTACAGGACGGCAATCCTACATTTCCGAATAGCAACGAACTGCCCTCACCTTTTCGTTTTTATTACTTAATAACAGACCAGGCTGGCAGTTACAACAGTTAATCATCTATTGCAGCAAATTTTACATTGCAAACAGGAACAACTAAGAGGTTTCATCGCAATATCCTTGCTAAAATTAAACGCTTGGCACACTAGCATATGACAAAATACAAAAAAATATTGTTACTCTAACCAAGAGCGTGCAAGAATCTACCGGCATAGTTTTTTCTTCAATTAGTTGCTCGTTCCTCAGCACGAAACAAAACGAGTTATGTAAAGCTGCTATTCATCAGGAGGAGCCTTTACCCTCGTATTTCGAAGGCTCTCGGGCTGTCCGTCTCGCAAGCCATGATGGATTCCCTGCAATTTTGAACTTGCTCAGCTGTAGCCTTTCGACTTGCGAGTCAGACTTCTGTTTTGCAGAATGATTTACGAAGATACTCTGTCTTTGTCTTCGAGGAGACAGTCTGACTTACGATACAGTGTTCAATTAAACAAAACATAAATAAAACTAGAAATTTAAGTGATAGAACTGCTGGGGGGGGGGGGGCATCTTGCAATGGTTGGACTACTTTACAGGCTGAAGATGATTTAGTTAAACTTGTGTAGAGATCCATTTTGAGGCCAGGATAAAACTACGAAAATAAAAAAGTTCTCTTTTTCATAGCCATTAATTCATTAGAGAGTGAAGGCTCTTCGCATTTACAAAGCACTAATGCTAGGAGCTTTAACTGTTCAGTTACGACCAACGTTTAAAGCAACACACTATTATAAGACATTGGTTGAAAATGCTTACACGACACATCATAATTATTGGTTCGTTAACGAGTATAAAAGAACGAAGACGGGAAATGAAAGAAAGTGTTTCGGTAAAAAAAAGGGTACTCTATCATGGTAGTTAATTAGAGTGTCCATAGTTGATCAGACTTCAGATTTTAGAGATCGAGGAATAGATGGAGCAATATTGAGGTATCAGATCAGTTTATTACATTGATATCGGACGGAAAGTGGGCCACGAGGGCCATTTCCATAAAGGAATCAAAGCCTATTGCCATGACTATGATACAGAGAAAATATTATGCCATTAGCCATCACCTAAATATGCAGAAAAAAATCACCTTATGTCAAGCAATTGGATGAGCTTAGAAACTTGTTCAGTCACAACAGATTGGTTGTAAAACTGACATTGGTCAGAGATTTGTTCTGGAAGATAGTGAAACAAGGCTGACCATGAAGAATAGATTAGTTATGTAAAAGCTGCATAAACGAACTACATCCGAGGAATCCAAAGCTCTAGAAAATACCACTCCTAGTGTCTAGGTGATTTTTGAGAGTGTTGACCCCCTATGTACCGACAACTTCAGAAGAAAGTCTAGTCTAAATGTTTTCTGTATGGCACTGGCAAACTGCTGACGCATTCTCGTTATCAGATGTTTCAGCTTTTGCCCATTGCTCATCTGGCGATTATCATCATTATCATCTCCGTCAAAGAGTCCCGCTGTCTGTCGGGACAGAGCTGATTGCCCTTTAGATAAATGCATGAAAGTGTTTATAAGCTGTCTTTAAGTCACTGTTGTTTGACAAGAGGACTCCAGGCTCTTAAAGGGAATTCGCATATGGCTTACTACGTTGCTGTGGTATTAATTTTATTACTTTAGGCTCGATTCTCTCCATTGCATTAACGTCTTACCAGAGCTGAAGCCAGAATTGAACCGCAAATGCCAAGTGAAGGAGAAACTATTTTTCTTTCTGCATTATGTTCTTGGATTTACACTACTCGAAACGCCTAGTGCAATCCTAGGACTTGAGTATTTTTACGCCCATACCAACGTGTTTTTCTTGCTTTGGGTGCTTGTGACAGTTGTTCTCAGGTCACGTGGTTAAGGAACAGATAAAAGTTCAGTGCATTGAACTTCAGTGTGACGTAGTAGTGCGATTAGCGTCACCATAGAATTGAGATATAGGGAGAGGGGAGCTAGCCCCAAGAGTGTGTATGAATGTCGGCACTATTTTCAATATACATAGACATTTGAATAACCCCCCAATTTTTATGGGGTTGAGGAATATTTTATGGGTGGCTTAAGGAGCCTGAAGCCCCCTAAAACGGGTCTAACGACGTCCATGGAATTAGATCTTGATGTTATTGGATCCGAAATGATTCGCTGAGGATTTGTCGATCGTTGAAGTTAATCTGCCAAGCTGTGGTCCACTTCATCAAGCCATCGAGGTATTATTGATTGCTGTTAGGGCAAAGATCACATATTAGGTGCCACCATGAGCTAGTTAAAATAACACAAATTATTCAAGACTAAAGTTCTAAACAAGTTGAAGCTCATCGGTTAGATTATATTCCGTTTAATTACATCCGTCAAGGAGGTTTTGTATTTGTCGTGTTTATTTGTTTGTCTGTCTCTTTGTCTCCCATGAAGATAACTCAAAAAGTTACAAACGGATTTAAACGAAATATACAGGGGCGGTTAGGCATGTTAACTTCTGCTGAAGATCCGTTCATCTATTTACTTGTTTCTCTGCCTATTTTTTATCAGGACCATAGCTCACACAGTTATGTACGGATTTTCATGAAATTTACACAAATTGTTAAGTATATTACGAAGTGTAAACGACAAATTTTTGTGACGATCTGTTGGTTCATTCACTTGTATGTCGCTGTTTTTGATTTAAGGCTTGTTAGCACAGTAACTCAAAAAGTTAGGAATGAACATTTAATTGTGAAATTTACAGGAGTTATTAGTATTTTTGAATGATATAAGTTATTAAACGTTGATGATGATCGGTGGGTCTGTTTTTGTGTTTGATTTTGACTAATATTTGTCAGGGTGTTTGTAAGCAGCATAACTAAAAAAGTTACGAACGGATCTTCAAGAACTTACAGAAACTGTTAATCCTGTCAAAAGGCACGAATGATTAGATTTTGGTGTTAGTATAAAAATTATCATGGTTTCAGAACCAATTTGAATTTTTCGTTACCATTGTCGCGAATGACGGAAGTAAGTGCTCTCAGAGTGCTCTAGTTCTCTCTCTCTTTCTGGGCCTGTTGCATGGGAGTTACAGCCTTTTGGATTTCCTCCGTCCTTATTCACCAGTCCGGTGTATTTTAATCATAATAATTACCATGCTGTAATTTGGAAAGAAATACCTCCAAAATGGCAGCGTATGATACTGAAGTACTATCCGTGACTAAAGGATTTCGCCACCTATATAGCCTATTTCTTTACCTTCGATTATAAGAGCCCTCTGTTTGGAAACGGATAGTAAGAAATACAATTTATTTTAGTGCATCTCATTCACTAATTCCGGTGAAGTTCTTTCACTGCTCTATAATATCATTATTGAGTGAAAATTTCCATTGGGCACAGTTCATACGTCCCTCATATAAACGCGTTCAACGCGAAAATGAACACGAGCTGTCCATCAAATTTTGCCGTCGCTGTCCACACGTAGAAGCGACCTTCATTCAAATGACTGACGCCGCACGTTCAGTTATGATCTCGTTTCATTACATTTTGGCTTATATTTAGCGTCGGTTTGAGTCACATTGGGATCCCATGATCTTATAGCCTGAATTTGTTAGGAAATACCTATTTTCAAAATATTTATAGCCTTGTAAACGAATAAAAGTGAAAACAGCACGTAGCAACACGCTACCTTGGGTAATTAAAGATGGCTTTTGTGTTCTTATACAATATTTTCAGCTTAGCAAGTCTTCTTGTACTTAACGAGAACAAAGTGAATTTCATCATGAAAGTGGCGATAAAAATTTATTTTTGTCGACTTTTTCATGATTTGAAAACGCTATACAGGATAAATTCAGTATTTGTAGATTCTGTTAACTAAATTTGAATGACTCGGCTCGTTCAGAAAAGGGGCGTGTTTCATCTTTCAGTCTCCCCTCATTTGCTGCAGCTGCTTCCATCAAATGAACGCGCCGCGTCCATCAGTTTGACTGAACGCGTTACGATGAGGGACGTGTGAATACGGCCTTAGATTTAGATTTATAAGAAAGACCTTTTATTATTCTACTTTTGACGCTCCTCTAAATCGACATCCTCTCTAAAATTGAAAGTGGTAGAGGTCGATCAATCTAAGTTAAGTCGAAAATGATGATAGGCAACAAATTTTACAGTTCCATATTGACAAATTCTCCTATACACAGGATACAAAATAATACTAGCCAGGTATGTGGAAATTTTAGGCAGAAAATGTGTTATAGATAAATACATATGTGGAAATTTTAGGCAAACAGCCTATTAACTCTAAATCTGGCTTTAACTTCCGCTCTTAGTCAAAAATGAATCTGATTCCTTACCCTGTCTAACTTGAAACGAAATTCGGCATTCATTAAGATTTAAGAGAAGCCGTGGGAGAATAGAAATATGCCTCCCAAGAGTCATATCATATTGGATTGAATAAACTTGGCAAATGGAAAATAATTGCCGCTGCCAAGCACCAATTGGTTATGTTTTGCCAAGGTTTGTTTGTCTGTCTTTCTGCTAGCAACATAACTTAGAAAGTTATGAACGGATCTCAGTGAAAGTGACAGGAATTGTTAGGCCGTGTTCACACGTCCTTCAACGCAAAGCGTTCAGCCAAACTGATGGACGCGGCGCGTTGATTTGATGGAAGCGGCAGCAAATGCGGGAGACTGGCGGACGGAGCACGTCCGTTTTATGAACGCGCAGCGTCATTCAAGTTTAGTAACAAAATCTATAAATACTAAATTTATCCTGTATGGCGTTTTTAAATCATGAACAAGTCGACGAAAATGTTTTTTATCGTCACTTTAACGACTAGAGTCACTGCACTCCCGTTTAACGCAAGAAAATTAGATAGCCTGAAAAATTGTAAGAATACAGACACTATCTTGGATTTGGAAGCCGACTGATCGCTCTCAGTTGATTTCCCTTCTATCAGTTTATCGGGCTATAGATATTTTAGAAATAGGCTGTTCCTATCAAAATCAGGCGATAAGATTGTGAAATATGTACGAATGTGACTTCAAACCGACGCAAATTATTAAACAATATGTAGAGAAACGATATCATAACTGAAAGCGCGGCATCAATCATTTGACCAAAGGACATTGCTACGTGTGGACAGCGACACAAAAAGTTGACGGACGGCTCGTATTCAATTTCGTGATTGAACGCGTTACGATGAGGGACGTGTGAACTGACCTTAAGAAATGTAACGAGGAACATGAAGCTGATAAATGTTGATGATGATCCGTCGGACCGTTTGTCTATTTGTCGTTCTGTCTATCACTATCTTTTTTAAACATTGTTTTACTTGGTCGAGGTCTGCACTTTCGGGATGCAGCTCTAGTTTATTGTGGCACGTAGAGTTGAAATGTGAAAATCTCAGATTTGTTTGGCAAACAAATTAGTTTTCTTTGTATTATTTACCCAGTCAGACTTAATATTAAATTTTTCCTGCATGCAAATGAAGCTCCTTTGCTGCACTTGCTTCAAATATTCAGCATATTATCAGCACTGCAAATTTGAAAGATGATTGACATTATAGTAATCTGAACGCGTATATATCGATGTTAACGACTAAGGGAGTCGCACTGATTCCAGAAATGGCCAGGCGAAAAATAAAAGCGCTAGCCGCCTGCAGCCGGTGTCACATCCTGTCGTATTGGATGATCCTCCAAAGTTTCTGCACTTGTCACGGTCGGCCATAAAACTTGGCCTTTGGTTCAGGGGCAGCAGGCCACATTATGGCTCAAGTTTTGGCTCCTCTGTGAGAGCCAGAAAGCGCCAACTTTGCTACCTCATTGCATCCATCTTCAAGTAATATAGCCATCACCGCTGTGAGACTTCCTATGTGTGTTGAGGCTTCCCATGTGTGTAGGGAAATACTGCGTTATCATTAAGTAGACGTTTTTACGAGAAAAATCTACGGATATTCGGAACAAAATTTCAGTACTGCTGTCTCCACAGCTCCGGTAGCAAGAAATTAACGGAAGGCACAACAAACTCTATGGTCTTTTCCGCCAGGCATTACGTAACTCAGTGCAGCAAATGAGCAGAAGCATAAAATGCGAGGACTGTAATTCCGCAGGGAGGAAATTAAGATGCTCCAAGTTAGCTTTATTTCGAAGCTGCAATTCCGCTCGCCTTGAATTATGGCCGCCGTGGATGTTGGAAAAGGCAAATGCAGTACTTGATACTTTGTTTGTAATATTTATGCGACAAAATTCAACTTTTGATGTTTTATGCAATAATTGCGGGAGAAATTGACAAATACAACAGTTTATTAACGGTATTTGTGATACTGAGTACTTAATATTATGCCACAATGCGAATACCTGTTGTTTTATGAAGTAGTTGTGGGAAAATAAGAAAGTTCAGTTTTCGTTTAAGTGGCTCTCTATAGTTTTCTGTGCATATATGTAGCGGTGAATGTTGAATATTCATTGTGCATCGCATACTGACGAAAACGAAAATGGTCAATTTGTCTTACGGGGGAGTCATAAAAGGTTATCGAGCTATTGATGTGGTTTATTTATGACTTAATAGATACGGTATTTCTATCTATGGGATTATTTACTTAGTTTAAGAAGGCAATTTTTGCGTATTATTTTAAAGTCTTCGCGAAAAACAATACTGCTGCCGACTCCCGTCCCATGATACTGGTCACTTTTAAGTGCTAAATTCGTAAAGTAAGTCGATGCTTTATGCCCAGATAAAATGCTAATTTTGTTTCTCCATGGAAGTGTTTACGAGGTTTCCTGTTCGAGCAAAAGGATCAGGAGCGGTTAGGGTACCGTGAACTATTTTTTTGTACTTTTGGCAGCATTTAGAGAGTATTGGGGTTGCACTGAGCTTCATTTTGGTTTACCGTCCATTGACACAAGCGTGTGTAGTGTTAATAACGCTAGTGATGGTTATCTGCGTTGAATTTTCTCGGATATCAACCTTAGTGAAGGTCAATATAGTCATGTACTGTAATTCCGAAATTTCTGTAGCAAAAGTAAAGGTGATTTTATTTAAATTATTCTTCTTGGCCAGTTCAAAATTTTTCACATATTATTTGAAAAAATTAATCTCTGAGCCGACTTAAGTTGCCTTAGTTACCTTACCTAAGCTCGTTTTTGAATGAGGTTCAGGTGATGTTATTCACACCAGCCGCTGTTTGAAGTGTTATCTTATTAACTGCAGTCAGTGAGATCTGGGAGGTCCCGGAGCGAATTATCTTCACAGTGCACGTAGCCATTTACATCTGGTTCCTCTGGAGATTTTAGTAAGTAAGCTTCCCGTAACTTTTTTAACTTTACAACATTATTGTTTGCGTAGCGTACTTTGTAGCGTACTTTGTTGAATCGAAAAGGAATGCACTTTTACAGTGTCGTAAGAGTTCATATTTTGTTTCGTTGAAGGTCCTGTTTTTGTTCGGGACTGTCCAACTTGGTAGGGCGTACATGAGTGCATTTTCCACTGACTGTACCGCGGCTAATATTTGAGTGTCGGCCGCAAATGAAGAAGGAACCTCACGTAAATTTGCATTGCTTTCCCATGCCATTATTCAAGATTAGGAAGAGTATTGGGCCAAGTACGGTGCCCTGTGGGACACCACTGAGGACTAGCTGTCGTGAGGATACTTGGTTGTTGGCATTAACATTTTGGTTTGTTGGTCCAAAATTATTCCTTCCACTCTAGAGACTTCCCACTTACTCATAGAGAAGAGTATGAATAACAAAATTCTGTGATCAACTTTATCAGATGCAGATACAAAATCTAAATAGATCACGTCTACATGTTTCCTGAAACAGTGAGTTTAATATAGAGCCATGGTGCTTTAACAGTTGTGAGATGATGGGTCGTTTATGTCGAAAATTAAGGTTACGTACTCATAGATGATACAATGTTTCCTTAACACACATTTAAAAGTTTCACGGTATGATTAGTTAAGGAGACACGTATATAGTTGGTTCGTTCCACGATTTAAAGAGAGCAAGCCAGAGTTTCTGTCTGCAGTTTCTGACAAATGAATCCTCGAAGGTTTTATTTCGACCTCAAAACTCTAAGCTATCACAACGATACTGATTCAAGCGACTGTAAATTCTACGTGCTCACACCTTATCAAATGTTCTAAGCTCCAGGGCCCTGCACTAGTTAAGGTTAGCTACCAACCAAACCTGATTGCGTTATGGACTGGGGCAGTTCTATGCTGTTTAGTTGATTTCTTCTGTTCTAACATTCCTGGGCCTTCAAACAAACAAACAAACAAACAAACAAACAACAAACAATATCATATATTTCTCATATGGATGCTGGGTCCAACATGTTTAGAGCACAGCATCCTGAGGTGTTCATACTTAAGATTAACATGAGAACAACACTTAATACTAACATAGGAGAGAGGTAACATTTGTTGTGCAGTGTTCCACTTAATGCACGTCACAGAAAAAACTGAAAAATTGTAGTTGTACTTTTCATGCACTAATGAGAGTTGCTTCTGGAACTGAAAACCGAATTTACAATGTTAATCCCAAATCGACTACTGTTGAAACTTCCCCAATATCAGTCCGGCGAATCACATCTCGAAAAAAAAAGCTTGAAACACGATCCAAAGTGGTGGACCCTGAAAATCGAAGTTCGAGCAAGTTACGGCTAATTGGATTGAATTATGTTGTAAAATGTCAATGAATCAAAGTGCACTCTACAGCAGTTTCTCGATCTTGATGTAGACGTTTTTTTTTTCTGCCAGACTAAGGGTTCACTGCAAACGGTAGCTATGCCTCAAAGACGAAGGTTTTGAAGTAATAACAGTTTTTTTAGTAGGAGGATGGGTGCATGAAAAATACCGAGCCTCCATAATGTACGTAGGCTACCGTTCCTGTGTTATAACGAAGAACGAGGGACTGTATTACACAGATCTCTGGCATAATTTTATTTTCATCATCCATGAGTATAAGTACCCATCTATGTAACAAAGAATGAAACACACTGTATCTGCAATAATTCCATTGTTAGGATAGGACGCTCGATACTTTCAATCCACCACTCATGATTAATTGTTTTTTCTTAATTTATAATCGTTCCAGTAATCCCCCTTTGATTATAATGTTCTTATTATTTCAAAATATTGTATCTAGAGCCACTGCTGACGTGTCGTTAATCAATATCGTTAGGGCGCCGAAAAGTTCGGGAAGGTAAAGAATTTCCAGGCAAAATATTTAATGAGATTAGGGCCAAAAGGAAATCTGAAGCCTGGATAATTTTACTGGAACTTCTTTAAGCTGCCAAGAAAGTATAGACTTTTTTATTTTGATTTATGGAGGCTTTTGCATCTTTTTGAGTTATTTTTAACGAGCATAATATCAAGGAAACATCTGAAACAGTTACTGAGCTGTCTAGGGTACATCGGTTCTGTGTTGGGGGAGGTATAGGATGTTACAAAAGGAAACGATCCTTTTCATTTGGTTCTATGTAATGCTTAAATTTAGGCCTCTGTACTGCTGATACCTTACCTTGATACCTTGATGATACTTTGGACGAGGTCCAGGTGGCGTTATGCACGCAACCCATCTTGCGCAGAGGTGATGCTGCAAGCCGTGACCAGCGGGATGGCTAACGGCGAGTTATTCCCACAGTTCACGTAGCCGCTTACAGCAGGTTTATCTGGCACTTTCAGTAAGTATGCGTCCAGTAAGTTTTTAAATTTCACAGTCTCTGTACCGGTGACATTTCGGATGTGACGTGGCATTTTGTCGAATAATCTCGCCCCCCGAACCGCGAAACTATTAGAATACTTTGTGGCCATTACGTCACCACCAGTCTTGATCGGAATTCGCACGTCACAAGTGCGACCAATACGGTCTGAGTGTCTGGCCTGGATTCGTCAATTGACGTTGACAGTAATGCCTTCTAGAATTTTCCACACATATATGATCGTAAAGCGCTCGAATCTCCTTTGAATGGAGTACATTTGAAGTTGAGCAAGTCTTTCGTGATGATTTAACTCTTGCATGCCCCGGATTTTGGCAGTAAACGATCGCTGTATAGCCTCAAGGCGCTCTAATTCTTTCCGTTTGCTTGGCATCCAAAGAAGTGAAACTGGTTTTATTCGAAAGGAAATGGCTTTCAGACAAAGGTTAGGATTATCCTATTATAACCAAATGAAAAGGGTCTATTACATTAGGAATATTATATTTATTTAACGGGCATCATTGGTACTTTTGTATTAAAGAGGCGAGAAATTTGTACAGTATTCTAAGCTTGCATCCGTTATAACAGTTAATTGAGGGGAAGAAGTTGTGTGAAAACTGTGTCGTGACTGCTTTCAACTTCGAAATCGTTTCACTTAAAGCCAACGAAAATCCCCACTGCCTGCTACGCAGGAACAAATGAAGAACTTCTCTTCTTTAGCGAATTTTGCTTCAGTGCCTTCCCTTTCCATCTTTTGTGCTGCCATGTTGTTTCCTTCTCCTACCGCTGCCCAAACGTCGTAAAATTCAATGACCAACGAAGCATCGCGAAGCATCGGGGCACACAACCTGTAAAAGCCCACGTTAAGCCACAAAATGTGACTCTCACACAATGCATTATTGAAGCTTCCGCAAGCGGGTGTATCGCAGCTGCCGCTGCTTGGACTCATTTGTCAGAGTGACGGGGGATGGCGGCAGTGCACTCAGAGCGTGAGATGAGCTGTGTATCTTATTCATGGCCTCAATTTCAACTCTCGGGATTACTGGAAAAGTATCGAATGCATGAGTGGAGTTTGGTCCAAGGTATGCGCATCGGTATGAAATATTTACTGAAGTTCATGGGACCTCAGGGACTAGAGACAGAGATGCTTGTTGGATAGCTTTAAACTTGAAGCAGGAGTTAAACGGCAGCACAGTGGCTTGAAGCTCGGTGATCCTCCTATATTTGTACAAATATTACGGGAGACATGGGAAATACGAGAGATTTTCAAAATTGAGATCAGCGTTACCTACGTCTTCTGCACTTCACACTTCACCCCATTAAATCACCAAAATTTCATAAAAGAGGCATACGAAATCTCAGTTGAAGTATTCGCTGTATGAGAGATAATGCAGTAAGATTATGAATACTTCACCAGTCTAGAAAAATCATACTGCTACGCATTCCAGATACCTAACACTAAAACTTGTTGAGTTAGCAGGTCGGGTATGTTAGTAACTCTGCAGGGAAACAAAGCTTTTCAAACACCGACAATGTTGAAGGTAAGAAGCTGATATATAGGAGCCGTAAATACCTAAGGCTACACTCAAAAAATTCTGGAATGAACTAAAAGTTCTTGAGCTCATCAAGTTCCCATAAGAATTACCGTGAAGTTAAGCACAACAAGAAGCCTTTTACAGAACAAAAAATGGAAATAGAAAAGTCTGCAATAACAAGCTCCCCTCTCCAGGGCACTCACGCATTCCTTTCAGCTGAAGAACTAAAAATTAGCATGCCGTAATGTTCAAAAAATTACTTTTGCCTAAAAACGAGCTTTTTCATCAGCAACGAGGAAGCGTATTAGACCTCTCGAGGCAATTTTGTAGCTGTCGTATTTTGTGTGTGTTAGGAGCTCTGCTCTCACGTTTTTTTTTTTATATAAAAAGAATAAAAGCGTGGGATGAAAATAAAATGTTACATCACAGGGATATTCCTGCCAAGTGTACGGTGTCGAGAAATTAGACTCGTTTGAATTATCATTTTCGTATTTTTTATATCTGTAGGTACGAGTGTGTCATGAAAATTTAACTTCACAGGGATATTCTGGCTTAGTACACATGCTGAGAAATTAAACTCGTCTAAATCCTTTTTTGCATGGTTGTGATAATGATGTGAGGGTACGGTGTAAAAAATTTGGCTACATAGAAATACTTGGAGAAATAAAATTATTTTGCTCGGAGTGGGGAATTAGCTTTACTTAAATTATGTTTTTTCCTTGTGCATTTTTTTTGACAGAAGTGTGGCCTGCGACAAAGAAAATTTATAGATTAGATTAGACAGGCGGCAGCAGACGAACCAACAGGCCCATTCTCAAAGAGACACCGAAACTTGCCAGGCCATCTATGAGCTATTGCCATTATCTTTGTAGGATATAAAAGACTGGGGAAAATAGAAAAAAAGAGGAAGGAGAAGAGTCTCAGCAAAAGCGACGATAATGAATGCACTCAATCATGGTCAATGGCCGCTGATATGCGGAGTTAAAGATGTTAGACAGTGCAGTTGGAGTGAAAGAGAGAAGATAACGGAATTAGGAAGCCTTGGAGGCTTTGGCCGTTAAGAGTGTGCGACTCCTGCAGGAATCCTTAGCTGTGGGGGGTGTCTCTCCCAATGTATGTCAAGACGATATTTAAACGCGTTGACTGATTTCGCACAAACAACGTCGGTAGGAAGTCTATTCCAAATGCTGACTATGAAATACGGAAAGAACTGCTGACTTAAGGTCGTTCTTCGAGCTTTGTGCTTGAGTTTTTGACCATTATTTCTCAAGCGATCATTGAGGTCTCTTTCAAAGAGTCGCGTTGTAGGTACGTCGTTGAAGCCATTCAAATACGTAAATGTTTGTATTAGTTGCTTCCTGAGTCGTCTTTGCTCGAGAGAGATCAGACCCAGTTCCTTTAGGAGACATTCACAAGGCTTGTTTCGCAGCTGTGGTATCAATTTCGTTGCTCTGCGTTGGACTCTTTCCATGTTATCGATATCTTTACACAGATGCGGCGACCAGAACTGAACAGCAAAGTATAAGTGTGGCCTCACTAATGCCTTGTAAAGGGGAACAATGATGTCCTTGGACTTGCATTCAAAATTTCTGGTAATGAATCCGAGTACTCTGCTTGCCATTTTCACACTCTTGTCAACTTGCTGACTGTGTTGTAGTTTGTTTGTAATAGTGATTCCTAAGTCACGTTGTTGGGTGACAGTAGCCAATACCGTCCCATTCATTTTCAATGGGGTTGAAGGGTTCACCAGGTCTACGTGCATTACTGAGCATTTGTCGACATTAAAGTTCACCTGCTACGTTGAGCTCCATTCCATGAGGTGGTCAAGGTCTTGTTGGAGCTCGGCTCTTTTCGTGGCTGGATGACATAGTTTAGTATCGTCCGCAAATTTATTGATTTTACTACGGATGTTAAGATCCAGATAGTCACACATACAAACTTAAATTTTATTAGATCAATAATACGAGCTTTAATTTATTAACAGGAGCTTTTGATAAGAGCGTGAGGGTGTAATATGAATATTCTTTGCCAATTGAACATTTGTGTCCGTTTTAAAATGGAACATAGGAATAATATTTTCTTTTGTTTTAGAAAAGAGAGGGACAGTTATTGTAAAGGTGCGGCAGCTCTCTACTGGATAATAATATTTATTTTTATGAAGTTCACCGAGTTGCTGAAATTATATTTCAAAATGTGCTAAAGCGAGCAACGAGGACATAAAAATTAATGTTGGATGTAACCTTAGTTTAAGCTCCCTATAAAAGTGCATGAGCTTTGCAGGGAAATTTAGCATGTACAACAAATTTATAGCAAATTACCTGAAATGTTTTGAAGAGCATCCGGTTTCGCTCTTTTTGTCATGTTAACGAAAGAAATTGGTGAAGCTTTGTAAAATGTAGAAAGAATGGCCCTTAAAATAATGCGAGGTACTGTTTTCTAAAATATAAAATAAAATCCAAAATATCGAATGTTAGAATGAGGTGTTTGTCTGTCAACTAGATAACTAAAAAAGTTATAGACGAATCTTAACGAAATTTACAGGGATTGTTAGGCATGTTAGAATAACAGATGATTGATTTTTGGTGAAGATCCGTTGAACCGTTTGTTTGTTTGTCTGTCTTTTTTAGTTTCATAACTCATAAAGTTAAGTTGGCTGATTCTAATAAAATTTCCACGAGTTGTAAGATGCATCACGGAGAGAAAATGATCAAGTTTCTGTGATGACCTATTTGTTCGTTTATTTGACCCTATGTTTGATATTATGTTTGTTAGCAAAATAACTCAAAAAGTTATGAACTGATTTTTATGAAATATACATGAGTTCTAAGGTATATTACGAAATGAAATTGATCAAATGTTGATGATCGGCTGATCTGTTTGTGTGTTTGACTTATGCAAGGAGGTTCTAATAAAGATGAGTGCACCCTCTCTATCTATCCTACGGGAGCGTTGCGAGTAAACTTTTCCCTTAAACTGGCTGAGTGGCTTATCCAATCGGAGAGCGGCATTGCCTCACACAGCATATATAGAAAGGAGCCATGAGCTCAAATTTTTATAGTCATTAACCATCGACGAAATTCCGAGCGGATGGAAGTATGTAAAGAAAACTTGTATCCTGTATACCATCTGATGATGAAAATAATAGGGTGAGCGCTGGGATATAAATCGTCAGACACGATTGTCTTTGCCAAAATATTGAGGAACTGCCTGTCTGTATCTTCCTTAACTATATGTGCTGACCACTGCCACATCAGCCAGTTTAAGATCTCCAAACGCCAGCTTCACTCACGTCACAAAGCCATGTGTTTACTCGCCCAGGGAAGGCTTGCGCGTACTCCTCCCATTGAAGCTCATTGGACATATGTTTGCCAGAATGTTTCTCAATTACATAACTCGAAAAGTTATAAACGGATTTTCAAGAACATTATAGAAGTTATTATTACAGTCAAAAACCACATGTAGCTATATTGTGGTGCTCATAGAAAATAAATTATCGTTTCAGAACCATTTTGAATTTTTCGTTCATGTTGCTTTGCTAGCTTGGCGGAGGTATGCGCTCTCTGAGTGCTCTAGTATATATATCCATAACGCACTGGCGGAATAAGATAGTGAGAAATTCGTGCACTGAATTCTAATGCCACGGTAATTATGATACGGGGTTGCATTCGGCCAAACCGAGAGGCGGCTTGTTAAATTACTATCAATGAGGAACAACAGAAAGAAGGAAAACAGTCATTTTTTTTTTCTGCTGGCAAGCCAGCCTTCTAATTTTTCAGGGGTAGCCAATTTCTGGTGGCTCCGTTTTCCACAAAAATATATTCTACTGTAGACATAGAAAGTGCCTTAAATGCAGTCTTGCAATGATTATTGGCTTTAGAGAGTTAATAAGGTATATATTCCGCTCGCAAATTTTATTTTCTCCCATTCCTGGGTCTACCAAGCCACAATGCTACACTTTTTCAGGCGCCACAGCCTTTCAACCATTACTCCTCTGGAACTAGTTGGGTTATATCAGCAGCACGAACCAGTGCTTATGGATTTCAAAGTGAAAGACGCAGTCAAGTTGACTTTACTTCAACCCACACATTATGGTACATACGAGTTTGTGTTCTTCGACTTCAGCCTGCACACGTGCACACTTCAATATACGAGAATATGCATTATTGGTACTGCAATGCACAGAAAAGTTTTTAAAATCCAATATAGGCATAGTATGCCAATACCTATGGACAGCCCGTCAACCAGGCTTAAGTCTTGCTGGAATGTTCAGCTCCATCTCCCGAGCTTTTCGTCCCTGTTATATATGCTTTTCGAACATGCAACATTGTATAGGGGAAATTACTCAATTGCCGAATTAACTCTATTTCCGAACAAACAGTTATTATTTGATAGGATTATTATTTTCACCTATCAAATATAACTGTTTGTTCGGAAAAAGAGTTAGTTCGGTAATTGGGTAACAAGCTCAACATGTGCGTTAGATATGTAATACGCATCGCTTCCCGCATTTTTACTGGTTGAAGACAAGATGTTTGTACCGAACGCTTAAAAGATCATGAGCGATAGCGAGGCAAAGGTCGGGCTGGTGTGCAGTAGAATAAACTTTACATGGATTGAAGGTCTTAAGCCCCGTCCAGACTACCGCCAAAATCTGTCTACACTATGGCGATTTCGCTGATCGCTGCGAATTTTCGTGGTCAAATCGCAGCTTTGAGCGTTTTCGTTAGCGTCCAACTTCCTGGATATTTTCGCGCGATTTCGGCTGCGAACAAAGCAGGCTCACCCTGAAGTATTTTGTTTTTCTCACGCAATACGAATAAATTGGGCGTTACGTGAGGTTTTCGTGCTTCTTTATAGACATTTTACAAACCTTAATAGCTTCTCTGAGTTCTAATTCACTGCAAATTTGACGAGAAGTATGAAACTTCACTGCAGTATAGTGACACTTGTGACGAAAACTGAGTTGACGGTAAACATTTTATCGACCTCCGTGGGTACACAGTTGTGTTTAAGAGACAAAATAAAATGTCCGAACACTTTGTACTGCGTATGGGGAACATAAATTGTTGAGGAACCCCACCTAAAAAATGTTTTACTTGACAACCTTGAAATCCGTACCGAGGGGCAAAGAAAAGTGTGAAAATGTCAACCCAAGCTCAATTGGCAGTATGCGTTTTGCTGAAGAACGCAGAAAAGTAGTATCTGCATTTAAAATCATTGCTTATTCATAGTTGTGTCGATACTAGAAGTACTGTACATTAAGTTGTTTATAGTGACAAAATTGCAGCTTCTTTGGACTCAGGAGCGTGAGCTCCAAAGTTTTGCTGAACATCTGCGTTCAATAGTCAAGAGTCGCTACAATGCACCGTGCGGCAGTGTGGACCAGGAAGCAAAGAATGCAACGGGAGGACTCAATAGGACTGAAATAAAACATAGCTGTGACCGCACGTAGCAAATTTACATCACATCGACGAGTCGAAGTGTTTTAGGTGTGTGGCCTCAGACCTTCGTATATGGTTTTNCAAAGAATGCAACGGGAGGACTCAATAGGACTGAAATAAAACATAGCTGTGACCGCACGTAGCAAATTTACATCACATCGACGAGTCGAAGTGTTTTAGGTGTGTGGCCTCAGACCTTCGTATATGGTTTTCTCGAACATATCAGTGTATTTTTTCGATTTATTTCATTCAGTCTGCCGCTCAAGACTAACCAGCTACTTGAGCTGCAAAATATCGAAAAATGTTGTCGCCAAGTACAGAAAGTTCGGGCGATGGCTAACTGTTACTGTGGTTTCTCTCGCGTACAGAATTGGCTATAATGGTGCTTATATATGTTGGTAAGGAATAGATATATTCTGTTAAAAGTACTGTGAAGTGAATATGAAGTGTAAATAAGGTTTCAATCAAGAAAAAGAAGTTAAATTGAGTCACCGAAAGAGAACAAATTCGGCGCTAGTGTTGTGAAAGTTTCCACCAACATGCACTGCAATTTTCTATAGTTAATTGCCAAATCAGTACATATTATCTTCATATATTTATACGCTAGAGATAAATTTCGCAATTTAAGACGATTTTTCTGGTTAAATTAGTTAATATACTCTTAGGCTGCTCAGCCGGAGATTCATCGATGATGACGTCACTTTTTGGCGCTAATTTTTCGTGAGTCCTCCCGTTACGCTCTTTGCTTCCTGGTGTGGACGCTGCTGCGAGATTTCCGCTGCGTTCTGCGAAATCGCACAAGCGTTTTTCGCGCTTATGAGCGGTAGTTTGGACGGGGCTTGACTGTAATTTAGAGATGGAGGCTATTTATTGATAGATCCGGCGAAAGACATTATCCTTATATATCATCAGTCATACTGCTTGCTGCATAGTCCAGCGGCTTAGTGATCAAATTGTGCACTTTGTGCTACAAGCACTAAATTCTGTATAATAATGCCTCTTGACACCCTACAAAGATATAGATATGGAGACATTTGAGAAAAATAACGTGAAAGGGGTTTTGCACATTTCTTTCTAACACGGCCACCTATAATCTTTCCTAATAGCATAGACGACTCCATACATTGGCGCGACACTGGCCCCTTATGCAGATCTTGGTCCTGTAATTGGGCCTGACTGCACGTAGTCGCAGATGCATTTTTATATATTCTCCTATTGCTTTTTCATACTTTGTTTAGGCTATTTGACTTATTTCTTTTACATTCAGCAATGACTGGCAAACCTATACATACTTCTAAAACTTCATTACGCAACAAATTCACAAAAATATAATGTAAGACTTGAATTGTAATTATGTAGAGCAACTGTTTATGACATTCGTTGATATTTGCTGTAGAGTATAATTATTTCACAATGATAAGATAAATAGTCTCATGTTGTAATACAAAGCTTCTTAAGTTCGTGGTATGTTCGATTTATAAAGAAATGCCAAGTAAATAGCTGATGAAAATGTAATTAAATTTATTAGGTATATGGGCTAAGCAAGAAAATCAAAACAGACTGCAGAGCTGAAAAGTGAGTTCGAGCAGCTTGCAGTCATGAAGTGATGAAGGCCTTGCAGCAGTGAAGTGATGAAGCACTGACCACCATGAAGTGATGTAGCATTGGCAGCCATAAAGCGATCTATATTTCATTGGAAGTAGTGAAGTGATATAGCATTGGCAGCCATGAAGTGATTTGAATGATAAAGCACTGGCCGCCATGAAGTGACGTAGCAGTGACAGCAGTGGAGTGGTATAGCATTGGCATCCGTGAAACGATGTATTATTTTCAGCCGTAAAGTGATCGATCATTGGCAGCTACGAAGTGATATAGAATTGGCAGCCCCCATGTAATGTAGGCCAACATGAATTTATTTAACTCCGGCAAACATGAAGTGATGCAACAGTCATCCAATAAATCATATAATGGAAGACACTATGAAGAAATGTAACAGAGTCATCCATTAAATCACGTATTGCGGGCAACGATGAGGTGATTAAACATAGTAGACTAATCCATTAAATTATGTAATGTAGACAACCATGATGAGATGTACCAGTGACATATAGCTACAACAAGAAGTGATGTAACATAGACAGCCATGACGTGATGTAGCGTCAGAATAACTATGATGTCGTGCAAATTAGGTAGTCAGGGACTCATTCAACTTAGGCAACTATGATGTGATTCAACTAAGACAACCGTTAAGTGATGTAACATAGCAATCATGAAGTATTGTAACGTAGGCAACCACAAAGTGGCTTAGTATTCCTAGGAAGCAAAGTAAAATTACATGGTGCAGCTGCAGCTGATTCCAGTAATGAAGGATTGTATCAGCACCAAAATGTCTTTTTGATGTCCTTTTAATAGTTGTCCTTGTATCTTTATCTGATGGTTAATGATGCATTTTTAGTTCTTGGCTACTGGCGTGGTTTCACTCCCAGGGCGCGTTTGTTCTCTTCTTCGCTCTTAACGCTCTTAGCTCAGTACAGACGGGTTGAAAAAGGGACGTGTCACCTTGAGAGCTGGTCGTCTGTGAGGTGTCAATGTACCAAAACCATGGGGTTAAAGCTTAAGTATTACAGTCGTCCTCACTCATACATCGGGTGCAGCTCCGCTTCGTGTGGGAGCGAACACGGACACCTTTGACGGTGTGACAGTCATGTCTCTGGGACACGTACGCGGACACGACCCACCGTGTGGAGCAGTCCTAAGGGACAGGGCATGCCTTGCTTATCAGTGAACTCATCACAGGCGGGTTGAAAAGGGTCGTGTCACCTTCGACGCTGGTCTTAGAATAAGTGTAGAATGTGCCTAAGCCATAGCGTGAACCTCAAATATTTTAGTCGCTCACTCTCACGTGTCGGGTGCTGCCGCACTTCGTGTGGAAGCGAACGCAGACACGGTGACAGTGCGATAGTCAGGTCTCTGGGACACGTCCGCGGACAAGATCTTCCGTGTGGACCTGCCACAAGGTAATCTCAACACTTGACCGCAACAAAGAAATTGGTGACACTACAGCTTGTTACAGCCAATCAGCGGAATCAACCCTTCCGGGGGAGGGAAATATTCAGGGGCTAGATTGGTTGAGACGTTACCAATTTGTTTGTTACTGTCACGTGACAAGATAACCTTGTATTATTTCAGCTATGGCAACCTAAGCTAAAGACAGATGAACACAGATGAGCATTTCCTCAGTATTTTTTTGTGAGAATGTTAGCTGCAACGATGACGTCACAATTGATCGCTTGCTTTACATTGTATGCTTGTATCCATGATACAAAGGCTATTTTGACAATTCCAGCTGTGCCAAGTGATGACGTCGCTTAATTAAGGCTGGTACACACGCTAGTCAAAACAACGAGTTTCCGCACCTAATTGTCCAAACGTTTTGCTGAGCCCTCGTAAACACAGCTTTGAGTTTACCAAAAAAGGTGTAAAAATGTTAGCTGTTAATTCAGTTTGCTCAGTAAGTGCTCTTAGTAAAGTTTTGGGTATCTCTTGACTCCTGGCCCAGCCGGCCGTATTCACAATACCGTTGGAGAAGATAAAATGAGCTACTTCTATTCCGTAATTCAATAAAATTTCGCTTTTGAAGCAATTCAGCTCTGAAAAAAAAAACCCTTCAAATGTGTCAGAAAATGGACAGATAAACAGAAAGATCAAGGTACACATTGCTTTTTGTTTAATTGTTTGATGTTGCGATGCTGACCCCTTCGCAAACGAAAAATTCGCTTGATAAACTCAGGGGCTCATCCTCCCTTCTCTTTAATTACCCATTTCCGCTCCTGAAGGGCTTAGTGATGCGACTCCATCTCATGCCTGCTGCAATACAAATTGCTCATTAACGTTGATGAGTTCTCTGCATGCTTTATAAGCAATAGATGCCGTTAATTATAAACAGTGAGAGGACCATTATTGCTCTGATTATTGCTGTATTAGACAGGGAGGATCTGGTGACGAGAGCTTGATGATGCTTGCGCTGATGAAAGAGATCGACTACAGGTGAATACATCGGCAACTTATTTTTATCTTGTCGTTGGTTGGTGACGGAATAATAAGAATGGAGTGTTGCAAAAATGGACTTGGGGTCATCGATCAGTGGCAAAGTTTGAAAAATGCTAAGTCATTTCCAGTCAGCATTTGTAGATTCTGTGTGGGGCTGCGTCCTTAGACTACTACTATTGCACTTCTAACTCATTGCATGATTTCCAGCTCTTAATGTTCAAATGCGTGATCATATTTTTAATATTAGGAGTAAAATGATGCCCTCTATTGAATGTTTCACTGTTTATTGATTGGTTGCTTGTTTGGTTTGCTGGGTGGTTGATTATTTCGATCGTCCCGATCTGAAGCAAAAGACAGGATAATATAATATTCATATGCTGAACGGCAATGGTTCTGTTACCTTGAAGCATTCTTGAAATCTAAGTAGCTTTAAATGGTACCATATATAGATTCTAAAATTTGCTTATTACTAATTGCGAGTTTTGTGTTGGTACAGTGCTTATATGATGCGTGAATTGAGAAATTGAGTATGAGATCAACGAAGAAAAAGAGAAGATATCCCTTTAGATCAATCGCAAAAAAGAGGGAGCGAAACGGGGGGGGGGTTCGTTGAAGTAAAAATGCTCTACAGGCATTGAATATGGGCTCGGACCAATAGTGATAGGATAAACAAGTCAAATGGGAGTTTAACGAGGCAGCTCTGCTCTGAATTGATGTTGTGGCATTTTTCTTAACCTTTATAAGTGATAACACGAAGTAATATTGCTTGCAAAACTTTACCCTGACACTCACTAGAGTTTTTGATGTTTGTTTGCGTTTCTTCTGAGCAGCATTAAGTGCATTGCTAGTTACAAAGTGTTAGATTGATTATTTACAGTTTTGTAATGAAATAGTGTTCAATCAGAGTTGATATCAATAAAAATGAAGAGCAGATAGATAAATGACACTTGAGGCACCACTGGACCATAAACTTTTATACTTTGATGGGGAATCTGTAATTGCATTTGAGAAGTCCTTCGAAGAGGTTAAGAGAACAACGATATATGTTGCTATTGGTTGCCCCCTGAGTCGTCTTTGCTCGAGAGAGATCAGACCCAGTTCCCTTATAAGTTTTGTTTAAGTAATTATTTTTGCCATCATTACTAACGAGGCAGGCCACTAGTGTACTTTGCAATGCTCCAAAAAAATCGGAGAATATAAATTCCATCGGGAGAGGACGTCGACTATAGTCGCCGGGTTTCAATGGGATCAAAGACACCATCTTGAAAGCGACCTGAGACAGCAGGTAGAAAAGTATGCAATCGGTGAACTGTGTATTTTTATGTAGCTGGAATTACCTAAAATTATGCAAAAGTCCAATGTCTTGGAGTTAGATAAATACATGAGGGGCTCGTTGGGATTCAGACCGGGCGCGCCAAGATAGCAGCTCAGATTAAAATCTAAGCCAGCACCAAAGGAGCGTAAAGGACTTACAGTATACGGAGGTCTGTGCAATTCTGCCCACTGGGCCTCTCCCCTGTATAGCAAAGATTTAAAGTGTGGCACCTTGTGCTGGCTTATCAGGTATTGCAGTTGCGAGAGGCACAAAGTATCTGGTATAGCTTGGGTAGCAATTACAACGTCATGTTTGAGCCTCCTAGTAAACCGGTGTGTGCTTAGGTCCATAATTACCGTCTATTAACCATTACAGGTGCACGAAAGTTGTGGACTGTAGCATATTTTAAAGGCTATGCAAGCTAATAAGTTTTGTTTGAGCATATAACAACATATGTACATCAGAATTAGAATAATCATGTACCGTACCGGTGCAACAGGCTATTTATTGCTAAGCTGCTCAGGAGCAGAGCACGCGTTGAAAAATATAGGCAAAAACTTCAATATAAAATAACCACAGAAATGAAACAACTAAGACACATTGTAGATACCGTACAAAGCATCTGCTTTAATGGCTGACTGCACCCTATAGTTTCGGAAACATTCGCCTCTAGTCTAACGAACTTCAAAGCGATCACATCTGTAACGATTATGGACTGTCTCAGGCTGCTGTAAATGTTTGAGATGCTTTGACATAGAGCATTCCTTATTTCAACATCGCTTTTCATAATGACGTAGGTTTCCTTAATTATGCTACAGAGATCACTCTTTCGAGGACAGGGATCACGAGGTCAATGCGAGGACAGGGATCACGAGGACAATGCGAGGACAGGGATCACGAGGACAAGGCGAGGGCAGGGATCACGAGGATAAGGCGAGGACGGGGATCACGAGGACAAGGCGAGGACAGGGATCACGAGGACAAGGCAGAGACAGGGATCACGAGGACAAGGCGAGGACAGGGATCACGAGGACAAGGCGAAGACAGGGATCACGAGGACAAGGCGAGGACAGGGATCACGAGGACAAGGCGAGGGCAGGGATCACGAGGATAAGGCGAGGACAGGGGTCACGAGGACAAGGTGAGGACAGGGATCACGAGGTCAATGCGAGGACAGGGATCACGAGGACAATGCGAGGACAGGGATCACGAGGACAAGGCGAGGGCAGGGATTACGAGGATAAGGCGAGGACAGGGGTCACGAGGACAAGGCGAGGACAGGGATCACGAGGTCAATGCGAGGACAGGGATCACGAGGACAAGGCGAGGGCAGGGGTCACGAGGATAAGACGAGGACAGGGATCACGAGGACAAGGCGAGGACAGGGATCACGAGGACAAGGCGAGGTCAGGGATCACACAGCTAGTCTTCCATCGTTTAGTATTGTGGAAAGTTTTTTTAAAGCTCTGATGTCTTCATCTCAGTTCTGAAAGCATGGCCTGATACTTTAGTGTGATGCACAAGTTGCGCTTCTCTTCGACATTCTAGCCAAGATAAAAGATTTGTATGGGCTGCGAGATATAATATGACAGCAATCTTTTTCAAAGCTTACATTTGGCAACACGAGTAACTGCAATGAATGTCCAAGAGGGCTGGTCATTAGGATAACTTATAAAAGATTAGAATGCGATCTCCGTGCTGAGATATCACTAGGAAGGAGAAGAATTTGCGCTTTAGGCTGCCATTGCTCCATTCCAACTTTGATACGTTAATGCAGCGAATGGAATATTTGAGCGTGTATGCAGTGAATTATGTTTCTGACCAGACATTTATTTCTTTCGCGACCATCTGAGAGCAGGAACTTCATACAAAACACATTCCCGTACATGATGACGCACTTGGCCAAGATTCGAGTCGAAGAAACTTCAACCGACCATCTGAAAAGATCGCCAAGAACACAGTGAAATGGCGAGGTTCGCTGAGCTGCGGGAACGCGTTTGTTTGGCTGTCGAAAAAACCTGCCTTTGCTTAGCAGTTTGTTTGTATGTACAGCCCCTACCAGTCTGGCATGCGTTGTACGGAGAAACAAACGACTGGCGTACAGTAGGAGTTATTTTTTGCAACTAAATCCTTGTCATATTTTATTCAAAACTAAGCGGCAGGCGGCAGCTTGGCTACAGGCAAGTTTCCCTGTACGGAAGCATGCTATTAGCTTCTCATTTGATTTCTAATGTAGTTACTAAAGTACGTATATTGGTTTGCATAGCTTGCAGTGAATTACCTGTGAGTGATAACTGTATCGTTCCGGTTGTGTATTGTTTTTATTGATACATGCATCAGCTAAAGGTTCCCTGTATCTTTGTTTGTGCTTATTTTTATTCTTAGAGTTGGTCTGTACGTTTTACGCAAAGTCCTTAAGGCCCTTAGAGTTTGGGAACCTTCTGCTTTTTTACACTTGCGTGGCAAAGTTGTTTTTAAAAATAAGGACTGCAATCAACAGTATCAAAAGTGAATATCTTCACTGTGGAGCAAACTATACAATTCTAATATATAGATACTGTAATTACTGGAGAAGCGCTTTGCGAGCGCATACCTCTACCAAGCAATGTATTGTTTATAAAAAATTCAAATTCGATTCTTCATGAATTTGTGATAATTTAATAATTCAACCGCTCGTGTTGGGCAATATAAAACATATTTAAGCTCAAGGCATCTCATACCATTTGAATAGGCCATTAGAAGTACGTTGCGCATGTTAATTGTGTGCTCATTTGGAGGGTTTTCAGCGATTCATGATTTGTTTATCAAACACCTGTACCCTTACGTAATGGCTCTGATAATACGATAGCTTTGTTATTCGCATGTGTATTATTATACTGGTTCGAGAACAAAAATTAAGGCTGGTTTCAATACCCTAATTTTTAGCGTGGGGAGAAACCTAAAGAAGGCTAAAACTTGAAAGCCGTTAATAGTAGCAGTATTACAATGGCGCAAACTATCTATTCAATGCCACCTCCATCATAATCAATATTTAGTCGAAAAAAAAGATAGCAGCCCTCTTAGTTTGGCCAGTTCTCTCTTAAAATTTATCTCAAATGAATAGTTCAGAATATTTTAGAATAATTTTGGCGACTTAAAAATATTGCGACAAAATCTATGCTCGTGGACGCATAATTGCAAACTGCATGGCATAATTATGAATTACAACTGTTTAAGCAGTGAATGAGCATTTATTTCTAATGGAAAGTGTATTGGCATGAATACTTTTGATTCCAAGTTTTTCTTATCTTGTTTACGTATTCTTTATTACTCATAAACACATTTTAAATTTTCTGTGCTTTTTTTGCCTTTATATTATTGAAATATGAGCAAGTCTGATTACCCTGATATGAACAGTTTTTGAGTTATGATAAATAAATCAGCATTAACGTCAAGGTACGAATATCTTTCGTTTTTCTTGCCGACACTTTGACTTACACGAAGCAGCTACAGGCTGCGAGGGAAGTGTGAGATCAACTGCCTTAAGAAATACATAGAAAAAACAGCGGAGAGTATTCGTGCTACAGGAAAATAGGCTACAATTTTCAAGTGCATTTGCAGCTTACCTAATGTGCATTAGGAAAGTCCTATACGAGGAAGAGACAAAAGCTAGTTCTTGCCCGATGTAGAAATAGTTCCCAATGTACTGTATTCCATTATTTTTACAGTCTAGGAAGGACGATGGCAACGCTGGGCTCATTTTTTTTTCTACAATGTTACTATAATATTCGTTGTAAGCTTATCGTTATTACAACTATTACATTATCATTATTGTGTACAGTACATGCGAGCTTTTACATTCTTACTGCAGCATTGTACTTTTACCGCACCATAGTAATAGTTTGCGGCGACCACTATTTTTATACCAGATAATTACATCTTTAGTGTCATCTTCTAACATTTTGCTAAAACAGAGCGCACTGTCTTTGGGATGAGAAATTTATTTCTTATTTACAGTATAAGAGCTTACTATTTTCTACCTAGCCCTACGGTACTATTCCTCTCACTATTTTGGCAAATAGCATTAATTCACAAGGAACGTTTTTCAGAATGAGAACATCTCAAGGTACACCTTGCATAATAATCCCCTTAGGAAAACTTATCAGCCGCCCCGCCATTACTTGCGAAGTTAATTTAGAAACATTCAGTGAGCAAAACTTCCAAAGCTGATATTGCCATGGCATAAATTCGCATTCTCAGACTTGTCCGAAGAGCATCAAAGTATAGAAGAAAGTAGGTTGGAACGCCTAACACTCAGGCTTCATATTTATTAGGAATTGTGATTATATTTTCTGAGCGTTTCGAAATTTCATCCCCTAACGACAATCGATTAGCATATAGCAGTTTTGCAAGCTTGGGAAATTAAACTGAAAACTCTGAAGATAGTCTCAACAATACTACAAATACTTACGTATGTACAGTCTGCTGGGTGTACTAATTCTTTCTCCAAGACGAGGCTCCCTCGTCCCCGAACTTTGTCATAAATTTGCTTCGATCTCCACTGCATCGTCAGCAGTTCAAATATAAGAACGGTCCTGAGATAATTTATGAATGGTGACCAAAATTTCTGCGCTTAGTTGATTTGACCGTCGGTAGCTGAGTGACAAAAAGATATCGTAAGACACAACACTTTTGAATCTAGTTTTTTTCTGGATTTACATGAGCATAAAGAATTTATGAGTTGTGAACAAATTTTGGAGTTTCTTTTGATTGTTTTTTCTTACTTTTTACGCTCAAGCTGTTTGACTAGCAGAAAAAAGCGTCAGACACAAAGCTGTTGAGAATTTTTTTCTTGAGTTATCTACAAAAAAGCTTAGTCTTTGAGGCTGGAAACTGCCCAAGACAACTAATTTATTAGACAGTGGCCGGTAAGACAGGTGATAAATCCCCCACAGCTTCAAACGGGCTTCTTTGCTGGTATGTTTATGTGCGTTTAGTAAAATATCTTGGTTTATTGCAAGGAATTTTATTCGTAATTGAATAAAGATGTTGACTATTTAAAAATACATGGATGACTCACAGTAAGCTGAAAAAGAACTATAATTGGGGTGAAATTATGCTTTGAAAGGCTAATTAATGTTCTGCCATGTTTTCCTTTTTATCGTTTTCTGTTATCTTCTCCGCAAATAATGCAGTAATAACATCTATGTCAATAATAGTAATTATAATATTAATACTTTTAACACTTTATTGTTCTCTCGCCACATCATACACAAAGTTATCAAAATCTACAATAAAAAGTCAAGAACGTGCCCAACCGACAGTGTGATATACACTTTCGGGGCAAAATAACAATATATCGATTTAAAGACATGGTAACACGATGCCTACGACAACGAGAATATCTTTAGTATCTAAAAATCTCAAGTTTAAAACATTCACTTGTAATTTCTATTTGGAAGACCTATCGATGCTAGCCAAGAACTATTTACAACCAGCCAGACCAGCTACTGTACATTCTGTAAGACGAATTATATTAGATTAAATATTGCACAGTTACAGGTTCAAGTATATACAGTAGAATCCACTTATTCAGCTTTACAAAAGGTATTACCTTGTCGAGTACATTGACGTAGGGTTCTAGAAACACGTTCCGTCATATGCGCATAGGCTGACAGTACATGTTGTTTGAATTTAAATTTGAAAGTTTGCTTCGTCATTGGCTCAATTAGAAATTCTGGTAGTCGGTTATACAATTTTGCACACTGATAAACTGTAAATCATTTTTGCACTTCGAGTCTTGCGTTTGGCAAATTAAACCTTTGATCTCTCATATTATGATTATGTCCTGGCAGAAGAGGTTGGAAATACTTCTCAAATAACTCCGTGTCCAAGTTCATAGCATCGCGCAGAAACTTCATTAGGAAATAGCAGTATATATCTGCTAGTTTTAACAGTCCTTGCTTATGATACAACGTGTCAACAGAAATCCTCGGCACACCATTATGATCACGCTTTACATTAAGGATTATTCATAACGTAACATTAACTGCCACATGAAGCGGTCTTTAACATGTGAGGTGATGATCCTCCGGCCCCACAGAATGATGCCCTGGTTTAAATGTGGATGTATTAAGGCGTAAAATAGAAGGATAGCAATTTTTCTTGTTAGATATTTACGAATAGCATAGATGGCTCCTTTTGCTTACACAATTCAGATATATGACATGAGTAACTAAGTTTATGGTCAATTTCAATTCCCAGGTATTTGAAAGTGGACACCCACTCTAACTTATTTCCAGCGAAGACTTCCGGCAAAATGTGACGCGGGCGGGACGTGAAAAGCATTCATGTAGTTCAATTCGCATTGGGAGTGACTCTATTTCGATTTAACTAGTCCAGCAAGTTATTTAATAGGATGATAAGATGCTGTTTGACTTGGTGTAGACAAACATTATCAACCTGAAAAACTGCATCATCAGCAAATAGTAATAATAACAATATGGTACACGTAATTATTATTAGTATTGTAGCTCAATCATTAGTATCAAGCTGCTCTTCAAAGAGGGCACCGAGTGTCTGCAAATGCTTGAAACGGCAGAAGACTGTCGCCGTGACCGACTGACTTCCACAGATTTTGTCTTGCCTGCTTTCAATTCCTGACTGCAATACAACGATTTCTAGTACTTTGCGTTCTTTGTTGATTTTAGCAATGTTTTCGGTCACCCTCAGCACAAATCCCTGCACGCAGTTCAAATGGATTCTTGTTCTATTCTTAATTTCTATTCGCCAAATCTCACCAACTTTTACTCAATTACGTTTCCCGGTGGTTTGTAAGTTGGTCGTTTCGCTGAAGTTGTTCGACTGCTGCCAACTGATCAGTTTGTGTACAGAAAGGATTTGGGTTGTTGTGACGTTTCTTTGTCTGTGTCACACAATTTACAGGCCGCTCTGGACCGTCGTTTTGAAGCACGCCTTATTGAGTTGGATTTAGTATTATAATAATAATCAATATATTTTGTCTTATTTCACTATAAACAAAGCTTTTACGAACTTCAGTTGACAAATAATTAAAACAGGTCAGGACTTTTGCAAAGCTCGGTATTTGTCGTGTTTACTTAAAATGTCATATCCATAAATGCAGCACCCAATAAATTAGGGTTGCCGCACCCTGAGGTATTCATTCTCAAAAATTCCATTCTTAAAGCTAACACTAGGAGAAGATTCACAGTTTACTTGTAGAATACACTAGTGGGCAGTCAGGGTTAAGCCGTTAGAAATTATATAAGTAGCAAAATCTTGCACAGACATACAGGGTTACAATTATTCTTTATCTTGTATATGATAAAAAATCAAGAAATTTAGAAATATAATAGTCTTATTATAGGTAGAAATACGGCACGCGTTACGAATTTAATTAACTTTTTTGACTAAGACTCCGCTATATGTGGTGGACAAGAATTTATCTGTAAATCATGGTTTAGTGGGACCATCAAAGAAGAAAGTTAAAAGAGCAATTTAGAAGATATGAACTGACTGATATTTTTGTCTTGAGTGAGAGAGTGTCTGTCGCGTTTGCGTAGTAAATTTTAACACAATTATTGGGACCTGGTGAAATTCTACAGCGCCATTCTATTGACTTGATTATATTCAGTCGCATCATATATTTGATTGGGAAGCTCATTCCAAAGCTTAGCTCCAGAAATAGCAAGGGATCGTCTACCAGTTTCGGTGCGGATGTAGAACACTTGGAGATACCCTCGCCGCAGAGATCGTCTACTGATTTCACTATCGGGAGTAAACTGCACAACTTCTGCAATTGCAAGAGCACCATGTAGTCAACAAAAAACCTATTGGGATTCATTTAATTTTAAAATCGTGTTAACTCGTGGCCATTGGAGTTTTTGGGGCCATGACTGCGCCTGGTGAATTTTCCTTTGAGAACCATTTTTTGCCGGAAAGTTCTGGACGTTTTGTACATCTGATATTAGATATACAGAAACTTTTCCCCAGATTAAACAACAGTAGTTGAAGTGATAGCGAACAAGTGTATGGAAGAGAAGTAGGAGTGATTTTTGATCGAACAGATGTTTAATTCTGTGGAAAAATATTAGAGTACCATCCACAGTTCTGCATAATATTTAAATGTGAAAGTCAAACGTTAAATGTTTATACACTCACATCTCAAGCGATTTAACAGCATCAAGAGGTTCGATAACACAGTTATTAAAGGTAATAAAGAAAGGGGACAGCTGCTTGCTGAGTTTCAGAGTGCCAAATGCAATGCATTAGGTCTTATTCTCGTTAAGCATAGTTAAAACCGTTATTACCGTACTATATTTTTAGTTTTTATAATACATTTTCCGCTTTCTCACGCACGTCATTCTGCTCAGCTGGTCAGAACGGTATTGCGACTTGGACATCACTGACATACATGGAGACGATGGAATCATGCAGTACGGCAGGGATGTCATTGACGAATATTGGAAACAGAATTGGTCATAGGATTGATTCTTGTGGGACACCAAAGCTGTCACAATGTAAGGTGACGGAGCTGCATTTAGCATGACAGCATGTGACGTGTTCAGTAGATAGCTAGCAAACCAGTCAGGACAAATATTCATGGAAGTTATTTTTTTAAGTAGCATGGTAAACACTATCAAATGCTTTGGACAGATCAAGTAGTAGGAAAAGAGTGCAGCGTTGATGACCCATATTCTGTTCGATAGCTCAAGTGATAGCAAGAGAATGCTTGATTGGGAGCCAAAATTAAGCCTTCGAGGTTTGACTTGCTTGAAACTTTTGATAGAAGCTTTGGCTTTGTCACTCTGCATCCTGCTGCCAGTGTTGGAGGCAGCGCGATGACAGTGGGCCGACAGAAAACTCCATTTTACGGATCGAGATTGAGTTTCTGGACGTCTGAAGGGTAACCTATTGACGGCCATTGCCCGAAACTCAACTCAGCGGGTCAAAGTCAGCGCACCTGCATGAAGTTTCGTACAAGGCAATCCTCGAAAGCTTAATTTTGGGGCCCAATCAGATGTTCCCTTAGAAGATCATCCTGCGTATTAGTCGTGTTCTATAGCATTACTGGTTCTTGTGAAGAATACCTTATTGATCAAGATGGCACACTAGCCGATTTACTACAGCGTTTTCGAGTAGTTTTGAGAGCATAATGCAAAGGCTAATCGGCCTGTATCTTCAAGGTGTTTCTCGCGTTTAATAGGGTCAATCGCATGGGTCTCTTGTACAAGTTAGACTCACTTGGTGTAGGTGGTGGAATTGTGTCAATCATTCGTAATTTTGTTTCTGTGCTAGCGCTGAGTGTGTCTATTGATGGTTGTCTGAGTGTTTCGGTCGCGGTGCATGGTTTCGGGTGTACCTCAGGGTAGCATGCTCGGCCCATTGCTTTTTTTTTCTGTACACGAGCGACAAGCTTACTTCACTGGAGAACACGGTGATCAACTATGCTGACGATTCCACCTTCCACTCGTAATGTTGTCGGTCAGTCTTTAACTAGAGACTTGTCGCGTATTAGTGCATGGTGCTCTCCCTGGAGCATGAAACTAAATGCGGGCAAGAATAAGTCTATCATTATCAATCGGTCTCGAACACTTTTACTTCAGCATCCCCATTTGAAATTAGAAAACACTGTGTTTCAGGGGTCTAGCTCTCTGGAGATTCTCCGTGTCCCCTTTAATAGGAAGCTTTCGTTTGAAGCGCATATTAGACGTATAGTGTCATGTGCTTCGATGAAGGTTAGTTTTCTGTGTAGTATGACTAGCCTACTGTGTTGGGTAACAAGGACGTAGTCCGTTGAAGCTTTTATGCATCCTTCCTTCAATTCTTAGAGTATTGCCCAACATCTGGACTTCGGCTGCAGTCAGTCACTCGGGTCTGCTGGACCGATTTGTTATCTCAGCCAGTGGGCTGTGTGCTGAGAGTGATCATGTGAATCTGTCCCATAGGTGACGGTGGCCTTCCTGTGTATGTTTTGGAAGGCGTACAACAACGAGAGACATTGAATGTATTCTTTTGTCGCAGCACTCAAGTGATCTTCAGGAGAAACACACGAGCTGCGACTTATGCTCAATCCTTTAGATTCGAGACTATTGGGTGACGAGCTTGCCAGTTCAATACGTGTTTACTTCCCTGGTCTATTTTGACCTGGAATTCGTTGACAGGATGAGTGTTCGGCTGTGTGGATCTGCAGGCGTTCAAGTCAATTGTTAATACTTTTTTGATGAAGTTTTCTTAGCAGCGTTTTGGACTTCTGGTACTGCACAAAGTTTCATTCGGGCTTCATTACTTGTTCGTGGAGGCCCGGGCATTTAATCAACAGTCGCATATTGCATAGACTTTCTTGCCCTTTTTTTATAATTTTTGGGTCAGCATCCGACTTTACAAACCGGTTTCCCATCAACTCTGTCGTATTTCTTACCTTTTTTCTAATTTTTAGCCCCACATCTCACTTTGCATACCGGCTTTCCATCAACTCCATCGCATTTCGTACAGATGTTTCCCGCCCCTTTTTCAGATTTTTGGGCCTGCATCTCACTTTACCTACCGGTGCCTCATCAACTCTATCACATTTCATGAGCTGACAGGTCACTTAGGGTGCCAGGCCGTCCTGAGCCGCGGCGCCTGCTTCTATTAGCCACTTTGAAGGCAATTTATGTGCCCGGTAGCGAAATCTTCACACGCGTGTCGCTACCAATGTGGCCAGAAGGTGAACTCTCTACTATCTTGTTGCCACCGCTGTACCCAGAAATTGAACGCCTTACTCCATAGTTGCCACCGTTGTGAAGCGAAAGTGGGTTCCTCAATTTTCATTGTAGTACATCAAAAACAAATCTATTGCTCCACAGCTGCCCTATTCTATTCTTCTTTCTACTTACTTGACGTTACTATTGAATACAGAAGAAGTAAGATCGTCAATGTAACTTAGTACCTTGAGTTTAGTAAAATATCTTCTTTCTCTATATATTATCAGTCAAATCCAAGAAGTTATTGCAGACTCAAGTCTAGTAAACTGGCCGGTGAAATGTTGTTGTTCGCTAAACTAAGATAAGGTTATATTTGCTGCAAGCAACAGTCAGAACTGAACTAAAAAAATAATAATTAGAGTAGTTGCGGACGCACACAGCAATTAGCCGAGGCATGAATCCTCGTCTTGAAAGAAGAACCAAATAACTCTCACTTTGACTTGACATCTCAATTACAATCTCAGGTGAACCTTGGGTGAAATATCATTTGCACACCTGTGTGCTTCACTTACATAATAATTTCGACAATTGGTAATTCTTTGCTCTAAAGAGGGCCGATAAATTCGAAAAAACGGAGATGCTTTGAAAAAAGTCATTCGAAAGGTGCAGAAAATTTTTACCGTTGAATCAGCGGCTATTCAGTGTACGTTGTGAGCCAACTTGCAAGACTTACCCGAACATTTCTTTAAATTCTTGGCGGTACATGGTTTATTGTTTTATAAAGTTAGCACGCAGATCAGACATTTTGACCATTTAACAATGTCTCATCAGGGTAAAGCCACAATAAATGAACAACTGCCTCTGCAATGCAACACAAAGCAACTACCCTCGACAATAGAAGATTAGCTAGTGAAATGAAAAGCATCCCTTGGGGGGACAGATACAGTAAGCTTCAAGATCATTCCAATACAGCTACCGCTGTTGCCTACAACAGTGCATTGTAAACATCTACATTACCCAGCTAGTAATGCTCCTCATTCTTCTTCTACATATACAGTCTATAATATATACACATATTTTTGTTGTAGAGCTACCTCAGACCTAACGCTCTCAAAAACAGTTCTTGAAACAACTGTTTACTCTTTTTTCCGCTCTAGTCTAGGAATTTTCAGGATTTTGAAGCGGTGCCAGGGAGTTTTTCCGCCAGTCCCTACAGACTTTGGCTGTTTGGCTTTGCCGTTGAAGGCTTAGTCGCCCAATTGGTGACTGTCATTAAGAGAGACAACGGTTCCTTAATTGACTCGAAATTGCTCTGCCAACATGGTGCGTTGTGTTCTTTTCGCCCCCACAAGTCCTCGAAGACTTTAGGGTAAATATGAGGGTGTTAAGTAAAAGAGATCCCTTGTAATACCGAGAAATGGTCCATGCTGTCACGTCTTACGGCTTCGGGGTAAATTAGGACGCGCTACATTGCACCTTTTTAGCCTCTAAAATTCGGGATTTATGCAAGGCTTCTGCTACGGAGGTTCCATATCAGACTGCCTTTTTTGAAGCAAGTTAAATTAGAGTGTGCTTTGTTCTAATGAATGTTACATGTTGTAGTATTTGCATGACTTTCACGGCCTGCTTAGCAAAGGCATGTCGCAGCAACCTAACGTTTTTCAAAACATACATAGTATGTGAATTATTTAACAGTTGTTATACACTAGACAGCATTTTATGAATGATGAAATAGAAAACACCGCAGTTACTGCGTTAAGAGTAAATATACAATGATAGATTAATTTTTTCATAGACATTGGAAACATGTTACGAAGTTGAACTCGTATTGCATTTAAATAGTATCAAATATCATATTGTTGTGAATACCTTACTAATCTAATGTGGCAAATGTTAAAGCATTTTTTGAACTTTCTTGCTACATTCCAATATAATTAATACTTACTTTAGTATGATCCTAATGCATATTTCTCTCATTTTACTTCTCATGCTGCTTTGAGTGGCGGAAATTCCACACGCGACTTCACCCTCATTTCCTCTGTCCAGTGCTGCAAACAAAAAATTGCGGCTCCTGCTCTCGAGAAATGGAACTTCTCGTACAGCTGCAGCAACAAATGGTTTCCGATATTTCCCGAAGGTGTCTTCGGTCTCTAAATTCAAGCAGAAATGCGTCCATAGACAGCGCCTTGGCAAGAATATTTTTCCCAATAAGAAGCTCGTTGCTTGGCGGAGCTCAGAAAACATTTTTCTTGGCAAGAGGAAAGTGAACGGCCAATGAAATTTGGTGAGGCCTATCTTGGCAGGGGCAGGAAATGCTGTCAACGTATATTTTGCAGCCTGGGCACTAGATTGAGCTTCGATTTCAGTAGAGCAAGATCGACGTACCTAATGCAGTGCATTTTTATGTTGCCGCGCGTGCACTAAATTTAGCTTCGATTTGAGTAGAGCAAGAACTACTTAACGTTGGGAAATTAATCTCGCTGCTGTGTTTAGTAGAGTTATCATCGATACGAGCACAGCAAGCAATACGAGAACGCAGTGCGCGTTTGTATTGCAGCGCTCGAGTGCCCAGAGGTCAGCGTCTGTTTGAGTTAGAAAGGCATTCCTAATGCTGTGGACATTAATTTTGCAGCGTGGACACTAAATTTAGCATCCATTTGAACCAACAGCTCATCCGTAAGATTTTTGCATGCATTTGCTGGGAATACGGATGATAATATTGTTAGAGAAGGAGTAGCAGATGTACAAAGAGATGAAGTAGACGGAAGTTCCCAAAACAATGCAAAAACGGTAAAACTACGCAATATCAGAGTCCAATAAGAAGAAGTAGTGTCGATAAATTAAGAATCAACGGTACTAAACAACAGTGTCAGAAAGCCGCGCCTTGCAAAAGTTTTTAGCTTTCTTTTTGTGAATTTTTATTATTTCTTTGGGATTGCAAACATTCTTTTCTGCATCACTGTAGGGAATGGTAAACTGTAGAACGGCGAGAATAAATCTGTGTAGCAAATTTTGGACAGAAAGTAAAGCAAATATATCTAAATGACGCTTCTCTGTGAGTGATCTCTGAACCTCCACGGTTCAACGCACATCTCTCAATTCTGTAGTTTGGTAAAATGTTTTCTTCATATTCCTGAAGAACCTCAACGTCGAATTAACGTTGTGAGTGGTGGGGATCACTCTCTCTCTCCCATTTTCCAAACCTTTGCAGATCGCTGATTGCTAATTCACTTAGAAAGCAATCGTCTCTGCGGCGCAATATCCCTAGAAAATGAGATTAGGAGCTGGATTACAGTTCCTGAGGCGCTGTCTCCGAGCACGTCGCAGTGACAGGGAAACTCGTACTGGCGACAACAGACACGAGTTCTGATGAACTGCAGCAGACAAATTAATTCCGCGCTGTGACTTTTTGAGGACTTTTTCGAGAGCGTCGAATATTAGGTGATCACAGATGATGGCTTCATTCATGAAAAGTTATGAGATAAGCTGCTAGACTTTGAAATGAGGTTGTGAACTTCAATTTCACTGCCGACAGCAGAGTCTGGCATTCTGGAAAGTGTTTTTATTTAAGCAACTAATGGGAATACGTGCTTACGTCTTGGGTAGTTGAGTTACAAGTTCTACTTGAATGTAAGAGACTATATAGAGTTGTGGAATTCGGTGTTATGAATCTTTTCTACAAATGCTTGCCAAAAACTTGAATGAATTATTATACAGTGGGTTTGTTTTAAATTAAAAGGTCTCTAAAGTCCAAAGACTTTGTCTCTATAGTAGTTAAGTAGTTGTATTCTGCAAGCTTTCTGGGCCTAGCAAAACAGAATAATTTCTGCTGGAGCCATCGAAGCAGTTTCATGCTGCAGGGCATTTTCATTTGTATCATGTCCATGTTTTCTCATCTAGTTGAAGCAGACGCACGATTGAAGGCATCTTAATTTTCCAAGCTCACTGTTTTCAGTCCTAGTCGATCAAGTTGCTCGATGGAAGGCCTCTTTATTCTCCTCCCAAAGACTACGGCTTCAGACCTGGTCGAATAAATTGCACGTTGGAAGGGCTCTTCATTTGCCCAAAGACGACGTCTTCAGACATAGTCCGAGTAGTTGCACGTTGGGAGGCCTTTTCGGTCGGTTCGAAGACTCCCTCACTTCATAAAATATCGCATTTCCTCAGGGTAAAAGTGCTCATTGAATGAGGAGCTCGCTATCGCTGGGAAGCACGGCAGGAGCTTCCAAAGAGGAACCTCAACGGGTATAAAAATTTGTGGCCGTAGCCTTGCGCCGAAGAATGGGACTCCTTCTTTTGGAATAGTGACGTAAAATGGTGAAAATATTCTAAAGAAAATGAAAGAGAGGGAGCGCTGTTCTCAGCCACGTGAAACAACGTTTATATTTATATTGAGATACGTTCATCCTTTTTTGGCGTGTAGCTGTGTGAAATGCTGGCGACAACTGCATTGCATTCATGCACCTTGGGTATTACTTTTAAGGGAATTTCACCAGACGAGAATGTGAGAATTCCGTTGTGCATTGCGCAGAACTAATATAGTATAATTCTTTTACCGCTTCCACAGGTGACTAAATATCTATGTCTGTTTTTAAATAAAATTTATGTTTAATATAAGTATTTTTGAGATTGAACTTTCTTTGTCCAATGCTCTTAAATTTGAAATGGGGCGTGCTTTAACACAATGCCAATTACTACGTTTTGATTATCACCTGCGAACGAAGTGAGAGAGGTGATAATGTTTTCGTTGAAGATTTAAGTATATGTATATAAATATATTTGAATGTCTGTCCACCCAAAAAGTGGTCGAAGGAGTAGAGCAATCTTGATAATTTTTTGTATGGAGTTTGGTGTGTTGCCCTAGATGTGGCCCATGTCAAAAAACTGGGCCTTGCTGGCGATAAAAAAATGAGGGCATTCAATTTTCTCCACCGCCGCAAATTTGCTTCCACCGCGGCAGATCGTCAGGAGAACGGGGCGTTCTATTTTTTTCCTATGTTTTTATTGAAGAGCTAATCCATGGAAGGAATGGGGCTGTGCCCTAGCCTCGTTCATCAAAAATGACTTCGTTGAATTTGCCCCCCATCCTCGGGTGATGGTCTTACGCCACCGAGGCGTTCTAGTTCAAATTATATTTGTAGCAGTCTTTGTTCGATCAACCAAGGTATCTCCACAGAGGCTGATTTGTTTCCATTGAAATTGTATCCTGCTCAAGTAACTAAGACGATGAATGCAAATTGTTCAGATAGAGTCTGGCAGCTGGTTTCTTATATTCAGTGATTCAAGGTATTTGTAACAGGAAAGGAACGTCGCAATAAATCATGAGTTTACACATACAATAGAGCTTGGAATTTTAGACAAAGCCGCCCTCTAGTTCTTCACATTCAGGGAACGCTAGGCAGGAAATAAATGCCACAATCAAGCACGAGTCTGTCGACAATGGAGCTGGAAAATTTTGTGTCCGTCCTTCGCTGCGGGAGGTCCGAAGCATCTTCAATTCCCAATTTTTGAGTCCTTTTGAGCGACGGAGATCGATGGCTTCCTCTCGGGTAAGAATTCAAAGCCTGAGCAATGTAAATTTCTTTCAGGTCTTGCGTCGCTTCAGTGCCAATAAACAGACCGCAGCATTTCGTCTGCACCTGCAGAGCGACTGCGCTGACCCAGTAATATAAGACGTGGCAGTTTTATTCAGTCTTTTAAAGCGAGTTCATACCACAGTAAAATGAAATGCCTTCTCTCACATGAGCGTTTGATGCTTTGGAATATCCGTTCAAACTGAAGAAAGGTGCATGACATTGTGGGATTTGAATCCGTCTTCGAAAAAAACAACCAAAATTTTTTACTAGGGTCATTCATTCAGCCAATTAACTTCACGACTTACATATCTATTCATTACCTTAGTAGACACACAGTTGCGTTTACACACGAGGATGCAACAACACGTTCGAATAGTCAGCGGAAGGAATACATTCATTTGTTGTGCAAACCAATTTATAAGATAATTTGGTAGTATCCTAGCAAATGAGAGATATGCCAGGCAACAGCGACCTTGTGGGTCTACAGTGTACATTCAGGGCTCAATCATAGTTGTGTCTAGGGGACCTTGTCCAACGCCCCCTAGACTTGCCGTGATCCAATGTCGGTGAGGTATACTGAAGACAGAGTGTCTCAGCGAGTACGCGAGATTACACGCTTAGAAATTGCATCAGTGATTCAACTGGTAGAAGCTGATTAAGTTTTAATGTCGAGCATTATGCGAAAGTGAGAATATATACATGATGCATGGTAGAGGGATATACTGCTCCTGGCGCTCAGCTCTATCTATAGACTCTAGCTGATCAACTTTACTCGACAGCATGTTTAATTCTGAATATTCAGTTCCTTTTCCGTGAAATTGAATTTTCTAGCGATTCATGTGAAATCGTGTTACCAATAATATTTGAAATGCGATTCAGTGTGACGAATTTAAAGCTCATTACTGAACTCCCAGACTAGTTAAAATTAGTCGGGTTAGATCCGCCTTCGTAGACGCGGGCAAATGAAAGACAACTTGAACACTTCAACATTTTAATTATCACATAGTTTTGTGACGTTTTTATGCATCATTATAGTAGAGTTTCGGCTCAAAAAACAACGATAAAATCATTGTAACAGAATCAGCCTCTGCCTGCAGGCAGTAACAAAACCGTGAACAAGGAAGTGCAGTAGACGAAGAGCTTCTGCAAGGGGCTCCGGTGGCAAACACGACAGATTGTGATCACTGCGACCATGCAAGTTATTGTTCACAGCCAGAATCTTAACCTGGTGCTGCTTGAGTGCCGAAATGTGATAGCTTGCAATTGGGTCAAATCCCGTAGCAATGATAAACAAAATTTTTCAACTCTCACCTGAAAGCTATAAACATTTACGGGAAGAATATTTAGGCAATTAAGATTGTAGAAGGTAAATACAGCAGTTACTTTTATGTCCATATGGGAACACCCACCAGTCGCCAGAAAATATCATAAAATGCAACAGGCCACCCGCTGAAGAACTGAGAACTGTCTCATAAATATAGTCCATGAATAGTCATGGTACAGAGGGTAACATAGTGCTAGGTATTTGAAAAACTGCATACAACCATTTGAGGAACACGTAGGAGCTTTGTTTACTACATGATTACCTGCGGCAATAAGGCACCCTACCTGTCGTGTAATATCCCTTCCCCCATCATCTTGATTGACATCGATGATATGCAAATCTTGAAAGATAAAGCTAGGTACGTAGGCTAAATCTTGTAGTACTTGTTACAGGGAGGGCAGGAGCAAGTGGCATATACACTGTCTTATCAGTGTACGTGACACACTGCCAGGCTTCTGTGTTTCGCTCGATCATATAACAGCTGATGGAAGCATTAATATTCCACCTTCCCCACCAGCAGCTATAGATCCATTACTGCGAAACTTGTGGGCATCATCAGTCAAAACACTTAAAAGCAAAGGAGAGAGAAGCCGGGCTTCCCGAGGATACTTTCCCATCATGCAAAACGCTCCCTATTCATGTACCAGAATCTTAGTTGTCCAACAATGCAATGAATCCCCTTTGTCTTGGAGCTCCAAGTAATTCGCCCTATCATACCCTTACTTCGCTTTCACTCTAAAACAAGCATAGACACATTGAGCTGTTCAAAAGATAACATCCCATCGCCTGCTTCAATGTAAAAATTACCAGGTAAAAATTTCCGTACATCACTTTACTTGGAAGTTTATTGTCAGCTGTCTCCAAAGCAACACCCCTTTCCGTCATCTGCATCAGCTCACACTGTAGAGCCTGTTGTTGCTATCGCTACAGGTCTGTAGCTTCCCATTTCAGTTATATTTTTACTTTTATTTTTGACTACGGGTTCCCAACAGCGCTCATAATGGATCTGGGCATGTACTGCAGCCGCAGACAAACACTGTACAGCGCAACTAATAAGCTGTCAGTCGAGGTGGAGGCTGCTAGTATACACCTGAGCAAAATCATAGCAGCTCCAGCAACCTAACCAGCTTTGGAAGCTTGGCAGGCTCTTGTTATCACGGGTTACGCTCCCAGTTATCGGCCCTACAGCATCAGATGAAGCGGCATCAGTCACTGCTTGCTCGTGCACACTGCAATCAGGGAGTAATAATAGCAGTTCTTATTATTTCCTGCATCACAATATGCTGAGTTTAAAAAATTGGCCGGTAAAAAGTCTGGTTCGCGTATCTTTTGCAGCTTGTCAGTTTGTTTTGACATCGAGCTAGAGGCTCATTTTTTAAGGATGGGGTTAGAAGAACGGTACTGTTTTTTATTCATACCATTGCATCTCTAGTTATCAACGGCCCTCACTAACTTTTTGGCTTCTTCAGAAACTAATTAAAAATATTAGCTTATGGGGCGACCAAGAATTCTGTAAGAATTGAAAAATATAATGCTTCTTCAGTGTCACTCAATAAGTGGACGGCGCACTCGTTCAGGAAAAACTCGTATTGAAAATAATTTAACATAACAGTTTAATTCTTGAAATTAAGTTTCACTATGTTATGGTTTTTCTTTTGATCATTTCAGTAAAATTAAAGAATATTGCTGAGAGTAGAAGCTGACATAAGGCCAGCATCGGATTTAAATAATGAAAGCTTTAAATAAAACGGATCATGATACATTCCAGGAATTGCTTTCGATCATCGGCATTGCAAGGCGTATCATTATTTGCACTGAGAGGCTGAGCAGCATACTTGTCTGTAGCAGAATAAATGTGAATATAGGCACGAGTGCAGTTCCAATGCGTGCCCGGCATTTAAATCGAGCTTCAGACCAATTATCTTCCATCATGCTCACGGCGACCGCTCGCCTCTGTTCCAACAAAATGGTCTGCTTAAACCGGGACAGCCTTTTACCGGCACGGAATGCCCTCGTTTTGTTCTTTCCGATCCGGAAAAAATATTATGCCATGAATTTCTCGGCTTGTTGAACCCTCGTTAAATTCTCACGAGTCCCGGGGTGAAAACAATGGGATAAATGGCTGCATATTCAACGCCCGCACGGCCTGGAAACACAGCTGGTCTTTTGCAAGCTCTTTAGTGATGAGCTGCGCTTGGTCCCTCAGTGTCTTTCTGGATGAGACTGGAACCTTTATTGCATCGGAACATTTATGCTTCTGTTTCCAGAAGCGGTTGCGCACCAATGACCTGAGACTTTTGTATGTCAAAATCATTGAGCTTTCAAGCGTCAGTTTCTCGAAACGGTGATGCCGAACTTTTTTTTTTTGCGTCAAATTTAGCTAATTTTTGTAGAGGAGGTACCCGGAAGTTTGTCGTGCATTGAAGATGGAACTATATCAAAACAATTCTGTATGAAAATGAAAAGGAAGCAGAATCGTGGAACATCAGTGTAATTGTTACAATAATATCTCAAAGGATTGGTACTTAGGCGCTAAGAAACTAATGTACATCAGAATCACGGAGCTCTGATGCATCCTTAACTCGAAACTTTTGTGAAGCAGTCATGGACTTCTCATTCACCAATGAAACGCAATGCTGATCACTCTGTAAGTTTCATGCATCGGTAATATGGAATTATTTTGCATCAGTACACGGTATTCTAATACATCAATTAAGTGGAACGCTGATGCATCAGTAACACGGAGTTCTGATACGTTAGTAGTACGGAGAATGGTACACCAGTAGCCCAGAATTCTGATGCAGCTGTAAGATGGAACTAACTGTATTGCAGCAGCACAGAAGTCTAATGCATCATAAACTGAAATTTTAAGACATTAAAATTGTCATTGTGGACCAAATTTATGTTCTGCAGCACTGAGTTTGTTTTGAAAAAGACATTGAATTAACTGAACGACACTATTATAATAGAGTAGAAAAGAATAGCTAGGCTGTCTCAAACGCGCATTTAAAAGCAAGAAGACAACTTGGAACCGTCGCAATGCTGCAATATTCCGAAGCGGTGTTCACCAGTTGAATGCAACGTAGTATAGAGCAATCGAACACAGTTAGATTTGAATATCACGAAAGACAGGTCTTTATACCAGTTATAGCACACGCAAGAGACTCTGATAAAAAGTTTAGATGGTTTACCGCGGGATGTTTAGAAAAAATAATAATCTTTCTTTTGCACTCACAAATGAGAACTAACTTTTTTGGCTCTCGCAGCCCAGCCTAGCATTCTTTGCTCCTCGCAACCAAGAAATAGCATTTTCTGTTCCTTGTAACCAAGAAATAGCTTCTTTTGGTCCTCGCAACCAAGAAATAGCTTTCTTTGCTCCTCGCAACCAAGAAATAGCTTTTTCTGTTCCTTGTAACCAAGAAATAGCTTCTTTTGGTCCTCGCAACCAAGAAATAGCTTTTTCTGTTCCTTGTAGCCAAGAAATAGCTTCTTTTGGTCCTCGCAACCAAGAAATAGCTTTCTCCGGTCCTCGCAACCAAGAAATAGCTTTATCTGTTCCTTGTAACCAAGAAATAGCTTCTTTTGGTCCTCATAACCAAGAAATAGCTTTCTTTGCTCCTCGCAACCAAGAAATAGCTTCTTTGGTCTTCGCAACCAAGAAATAGCTTTCTCTGGCCCTCGCAACCAAGAAATAGCTTTTTATGTTCCTTGTAACCAAGAAATAGCTTCTTTTGGTCCTCGAAACCAAGAAATAGCTTTCTCGGCTCTTCGCAACCAAGAAATAGCTTTCTCTGGTCCTCGCCACCAAGAAATAGCTTTCTTCGGTCCTCGCAACCAAGAAATAGCTTTCTCCGGTCCTCGCAACCAAGAAATAGCTTTATCTGCTCCTTGTAACCAAGAAATAGCTTCTTTTGGTCCTCATAACCAGGAAATAGCTTTCTTTGCTCCTCGCAACCAAGAAATAGCTTTCTCTGGTCCTCGCAAACAAGAAATAGCTTTTTATGTTCCATGTAACCAAGAAATAGCTTCTTTTGGTCCTCATAACCAAGAAATAGCTTTCTTTGGTCCTCGTAACCAAGAAATAGCTTTCTTTGGTCCTCGCAATAAAGAAATAGTATTCTCTGGTCCTCGCAACTATGAAATAACTTTCTTTTGTGTAATTTGTATCCAAGAAACAAGTATTTCCTCGTTCTTGCTACCAGAAACTAGCCCTTGCGTCTAAAAGCTAGTTTTCGTTGGTCCTCGCAACCAAATGGTAGCATTGGGTTGCATTAACTAGTGAGTTCTTTGTGCGTAAGGAAGGAATTTTCGGGGGAAATCTGCTTTAAATTACTGGGAGTGCTTGACGGTCTTTCACTTTGGGCTCATTGGTGGCAAACTTAAGCCATAAAATAAGTTTTTGTGGACCATCATTCCGTACTTGAAAGTAGCGGCTCTCTCTAACTTTTGCCTCAAAAGCCAGCATTTGAGGGCAAATTTCTCTTATCTCAAGGGTAGTCTTTCTGCTGATAAGGCTGTCTTTGAATTACTACAGCCGCTGCAAGTAAGAGGCGAAACACGGAAACGTGTTTCTCTACAATTGCGATTACGTACCCGCTTGCCCAGTATGACCTTACAGCTTAAAATCTGAGCTTGTATTGCAGTTGTTCCAATACGGTAATGCCACTTACAGTTTCGAACGTCTCAATTCATTTCCAGTGAGTTGAAATTCACAATGACGTAAAGCGTTTCTGAAGCACGTTACGCTGTAATCACGGTTACGCTTACTATTATCCCAAGAATACGAAACGTTGCAGCGTTTAGACTCAAGTGTGCAGCTGGCTTAAGCCTAGAAAAAGTTTCTTGTGGTTCACCCTTAATCAGCTTTCTAGAGCACAAATTTTGTTAGGGCTGCCACGTTTGATCGCCTAATATATTTTTAAACTACAGCTGCGGATATTGTGGCATTGCCATAGGTGAGGTATCGAGTGGTAAATTATTGTTTCCGTGAAGGTAGATCGTAAACTCAAACGATTTCAGAAGTTTTATTGTAAGCATAGGAAGCAATACAGGCAAGTTCCGTGCATTTATCAAAGAGTGAGTTCGGTTTGATAGTCTAGACGGACTAGTCCAACTATTGGACGTAAGCACTACCGACAAGTTAGTACTTATGGTGCGCAAAGGCACTGAACTAAGTGGCTTCAAGAGAGATGGCGGTACAGTCGCACTGGAGAAGGCAACGGACCACTCGTAGCGATGGAGACTGGTAACTGGTCATGCGCGAAAGCCGTGTTTGAGCTTTTATAGCAAGGAGCTCCAAGGATGGAACTGTGGGCGAATTCCGCTTACTTGACCCAAGTTAACTTTTAGAAAAAGGCTTGAGCTCCTTGGGGTCTCAAGAAAGTTGAAGCTAAGTGTGCCACTGCTGTGTTAAAATGCGTAACTTATTACAAGTTTTTGTAAACAACACGGTGTTAGTCGCATAGGAAGAAATAGACACAGTTGCAATAGCAGCGAGTGAAAGGCCGACATCCTTGGGAAGCAGGCCTCAGGATTTCTCCTGGTCATCTTGGGGCACGTGGGGTGCTCAGGGCCTCATGTTGCTCACGGGGCCTTATGTCGTGGCGATGCTCTTAACAGGGGATCTAGCGTGCTGCACAGTTGTGCTGAAGGTCCCGGGAACGATCCCCAAGCCAGGTGAGCAATTTTTGTGCATGGCGTTCGGGGCGCTCGGCGCGTAGCTATCGTGGGGTACTTCCCTTAGGGTCGTTGAATCCTCCGGTAAATGCGCCATAGTTCATAGCGGCTCGCGGTCCGCTGCAGCTGTATGTACTTACTCCTCTGGGGCCAGTTGGTCAATATCTGCCACACGAACCAGTGCGTGTGGATCTCCCAGTGGAGGGTGCAGTCAAAATTCACCTTACCTTTTTATATAATAAATGGACGCAGATTGGGTGGTTAACCGCATCTGAATATGCGACTACCCTATTTACTGGAAATAAAATGCCTGGGTGTAATAACAGTTTGTAACTGTTAGTATTCTGAGCATTGATATCGTTAATTACTACATATTTTTTCTTTCACTATGTTTATAACAGAATGTATAATAACAGTACTTAATTAATATTTTTCGCATTGAGAAAATCAGTTACAAAGTATTTATGTGCTCATTTTGAATTTATTGCGTAAGGAAGTAACATATCTTTGAACAAACCGGGTTCCTTGCTGTCACTATTTTATCTTATACAATGGATTGTCTTATTGTTGCACAGTGTTGGTGTACTGTGTGCGCATTGTTGTACCGCATTTTTTTTCACAGATTGCTCATATAGGACTGGTCACCTTTGCCACAGTTGTCACCGCAGAGACTCTATATAATATTTCTTACGAGACATACAGTAAATTGATGGGATTAACAGAATGCTCAAATTTTCTCTAAACTGCTGGACAGCAGAGGCCGATAATACGCAAAAGCTCCGTTTACTTGGTGCCGCTCCTGCGGCCCAGCGCTTTCTTTAAGCGACGCTTATGCTGCCAGTGGAAAATTAGCTTACTCTAAGATCTCCCAATGTAATCTCCCACTGCGATCTCCCACTGTGATCTCCCATTGCGAGTTTCCACTGTGATCTTAGACTGTAATCACCCACTGTGATCTCACACTCTTTCATCTTCGAATCTGTTATTTCCCTCTCTCTGCTCTATCACTCTTTGGTCTCCCACTCTGTGATCTCTCACTCTGTGATTTCTCACTCTTTGATCTCCCGCTCATTGATCTCCCACCCTTATATCTCCCACTCTCAGATCTCCCACTCTGTGCGTAAGTCCCACTCTGTGAAATTCTGCTGTGTAATCTGTCACTTGCGATGCTCAGAACGCCAAGGTATGCGGACTTCCATTACCAATTCCAAAATACGAGTGACACTCACATGCTAAGAGGAGGTCAAATTTCAATGGATTTTGAGCAACACTTAAAGTGAAATGGAAGAGCAAACTTTGAATTTCTACAGACGAGAGGGCATCCCAAGAACGTGGGAGGCAACTTGATGAGTATAGCATGTGTTGCGAAACCGAGCTGCATAGTGCTAACGGGACTTCAGTAAATCGTGGAAGAAAGGCAGACAGAAGCAGAAAGACTCTTAACAAGAGATACCAGGAGGTAAAATATTCTTTGCCTTAGTTAGCTATCAAGTAAAAGACGGACCAATAGACTCAATCCTAGGGAGGATTTGAAGTCCAAGCTCCGGCCCACTCTCCGAGCTTTGCAGTTATGTCAAGATAAAAAAAACAGATATCTAAGGGAAAATAGCTACCTACCAAGCGGGTCGCTATTCAAGTATGTACTAGGTTATGGAGGAAGGGCTCAAAGTTGAGAAGGGTGTCGCTCCTAGTACTTTCTTTATTAATGAACTAAAGTAACTATTACAGAATAGAGTTAGGTTATGTAATGCAATTATCCTAAAATAAATCACAACAGACAACTCAAAAGCACTAAAAGAATCCGTAAAATTAAAGTCAAGTGTTCTCTGTAGGAAGGTTACACGATTCTGGAAACAAGCCGCGACAGAAATGTTAAAACATTCTTTTAAGCCAAACATACCAGAAGGATCATATAATTCTCTCCAGCCTTAAAAATAGAATCATTTTCTCAGAGTACAGGCCAAGCTGTCTAAATTTTGAAAGCAACCTGCAGTCAGAGATATTTCTCAAAAAGAAATGCAAGTGCAACACCGAGGTACTTTTACGGAGGTCGCCATGGCGGCACAATTCCCTTGTTTACAGGAAAGAAGCAGAAATGAATTTTGTAGGAAACAAATGTTGCGCAGCGTCGCCTAATTTCCCTGTGGCAGGAAAACAAGGTTCAAAGTCGGCACACAAAACTCGGGGAAAGTGTACGAAGCTAACGCGGAATTCCTAGGGTAATTTTGAATCTTTTCGGTGATGAATGAAAAGATCGATGCCATACTAAACCGAGTGGAAGACTTGGAGAAATTTCGTGAGGTGTTTTGAATTCATGTGCTGATAAATGAAAGCCGTAGACACGATAGAAATATATTAGCACGAGAATAATGCTGAGCTGAACGTTACCAGTCTAATTTTAGAACGAATTAAGTGGACCGGTAGTAAATTTTGAATATTGCTATTTTGGTTTCCAGAAACTTGAGAAAAAAGTCAAATGAGCGTTATACATAAACTTCCAGGTCAAAGTCACACTGGCAGAAAGTATTTATTCAGGAGAATATTACTGAATCATGGCAGTGGAGAAAAGTTTATTACAATAATTATAGGATAACTATGCAATTGCCAGCGTTGTTGTAATTCAGTTTCATCAAATAAGTTGAGATTATCTTAACTTCATCACGTTCATTAAAATAGACTCAATCATCAAGTTAATTCAGTTCAACAATAATATGTGATAATTAGAACCCCTCGTGGCGTAAGACCAACACCCGCGGTGGGTGAAAATTCAACGCCATCAATTTTGATGGTCATATAGGCCTAGTTTTTTGGCAAGGGTCCCATCTAGGTCAACTCACCAAACTCCCTAAAAAAATTATGAACATTGCTGAACTCCTTCTACTCACTGCGTAAGGAAGTAACATATCTTTGAACAAACCGGGTTCCTTGCTGTCACTATTTTTATCTTATACAATGGATTGTCTTATTTGTGTATAGTGTTGGTGTACTGTGTGCACACTGTTGGTGTACTGTGTGCACATTGAAAAAATATAATGGTACTTCAGTGTCACTCAATAGTTAGTTAATTGGACGGCGCGCTCATTCAGGAAAAACTCGTATTGAAAATAATTTAACATAGCAGTTTAATTCTTGCAATAAAGTTTCACTATGTTATTGTTCTTCTTTTGATCAATTTCAGTAAAATTAAAGAATATTGCTAGCCATACATACAAATAGATATAAATATATATTTAAATCTTCAACGAAAGCATTATCACCTCTCTAACTTCGTTCACGGGTTATATTAATTTTTTCTGAAAGCCTCCAGAATACAATTATTCTTCTTCGTCATAATTTCTTGTTTAAATTAAACTAACTGATGCTCACGATCCCCTTGCAGAAGTCAGCGTGTTTTTTTTTTTCTTAGAGCTGAGAAGTTTACGAAGCATTTTGCTCTAACGTTGAAGTTTCCTTCACTGCAGGAACTTTGCCTCAAATTTTAACAATGCGTATAAAGTTGATTCCTCAGATAAGTGGAGCCACACTGACGCATATATAACTAATGGACGGAAACTGCTCTAGCGCCATGAATAGAAGAAAAGCAGTCAGGTCATTTTCTCAGCTGGAGAAGCATTGTGATAGCGCAGAATTCCGCTAAGCCGACCAAAATTTCAAAATGGCCTCTAGAGTCCAGGACTACCTTCGCAGCATCAGCAAAATTGGATTCTCTGTTCCTCGTCACATTCCTAGCAGTTCCTTTGAAGTTTACAGACTCCTACATAACTTGCGAGCTATATTTTTTTATATAAAAACAGTCACAAAGGCAAAGAATATGGATAAAATCCAAGCAGATGGATCGTGGCAAAAATTTAATCATTTATCCCTCCTCATGACATTCGTAACAGCTCCTGTAAACTTCATGAAGATCCGGCTATGACTTTTAGAGTAATGTTGCTGAATGGTAACAGACAAAAATGAAGTCAATTAGAATTGAGTATCAGTCTACCGAAAACTAATTTATTGTTAAGTTCAACATGCCAAGTGGGGTCTTTTCTTGAATGAACACCTTCCTATACATTCAGCTCACCGCACTAAAAAAAAAAAACTGACCTGTAGCTGATGATAAAATTAAAAGTAAGGCGAAAATTCATAAAGATTCAAGAAGTTATCTTTGAGTAAAAACTGAACGTTTCGGACCAACAGTCCATCTACAGCAGGATTATGTTACAAAATAAAGAGAAAATTAAACTGCAACATATTCAAATCTTATTTCTAACAACTAACACTAATAAACGAAGCTGTTCTATGGCGCGTATGAAATTACAGAGGGAATAGAGTAAGAATAAAAAATACAGATACAACTACAAAAAAATGCAAGGTAGAAAATCTGGCCTAATGAACTAGGTGTTTGGAATGAGGAGGGGAAATACACTTTGGGTATCGTTTAGAGCAGCTTGAGTTTGAAAATATACAAGGACTCGAGGATGCGTAGATCGATTTTGTAATTGGCGCTTCCTAGAATTTTAAAATCCTTCAACGTGACTGGTACGCTACAAATTTCAGCATGTGATCTAACAGAGATATCCAAGATATCTCTAGAAAGTACTCAAGTTGAACGTTGTGGGAGCTGAACACCCACTCATAAGTTGAGCGTGCGACTGTATGGTGTGGCCTTGAAATCAACAACACTATGACCGTCCTGTAGTTGGCACTTGCGGTTCAATTCAATTGCGCATCGAAAGGTAAGGTAAGGTCAACTTAGACCACACCCTCTTCTGGGAAGCCCACATGCACTGGTTTGAGCTGCAGGTATAGGCCCACTGGCCCCAGATGAGTAAGTGTAGTTGCAGTCGACCTCGGGTCACCAAGAAATATGGCGCCAATTTGACGGAAGGAACAAATGACCCGAGACCCTCTCACCCCCCTCACCTTTGAGGAAGGCAGTTCTGCCGCGGCGCCGTGCATGCACACACAACTGCCGAGTCAGCACACCAATATCTGCAAAGAGCTTGCTGCCTGGCTGGGCATCGAACCGGCGAGCGATACAAGGTGTTAGAGCTGAGAACGGAAGCATGCTGCTACCGCGGCGAAATTGCTCTAAAACTAGTACAGCCTCCCTCAAACAAAACGTAGTCCTTTTTTTCTTCGACAGTGCATTTCCCATTCACAGAGAGCATTCAAACTGAACTGAAGTGCAATGAGTTTCACTTCAAAGCGTTCATATATCGCTGCAAGTCGGGCAGTCTCTCTTTTAATTCTGTATGACAGCTGCACTGTTCGCCGGTTCCCCATCCCGTTTCAAGGATAGACTACCTCCTGCTATGTGCTCCTCTCTGGCTTATCAGTTTAGTTGTTCACGTTGCGGATTACGATATGTAGGTTCTACCTGTCGTACCCTTTTGACCAGAGTTTCGGAGCACGCTGGCCGCAGTTGTAGAACTGGTCTTCCTTTCTATTCCCATTCGCTCTCCTCTGTTAGACCACACGCTGAAATTTGTAGCGTACCAGTCACGTTGAATGATTTTAAATTCTAGGAAGTTCTACTTACAAAACCGATCTACGCATCCTAGAGTCCTTGTACATTTTCAAACTCAAACTTGCTCGAAATGATACACAAAGTGTATTTCCCCTCCTCATTGCAAACACTTAGTTCATTAGGCCAGATATTCTACCTTGCATCTTTTTGAAGTTGTATCTATGTTTTTTTTATTCTCACGCTATTCACTCTATAACTCCATAAGCGCCATTGAACAGCTTCGTTAATTAGTGTTAGTTGTTAGAAATAAGAGTTTGATATGTTGCAGTTTAATTTTCTCGTTTATTTTGTAAAAGAATCCTGCTGACGATAGACTATTGGTCCGAAACGTTCAGTTTTTATATTCACTGATAACTTATTGAATCTTAATAAAATGACCTTACGTTTAGCAAGTTTCGCCTTACTTTTCATTTTAATAATTATATGTATTAATGCTGAAGCAATTTCAGATAGTTGATGTTACTCAAGCGTAACATCGCATGCAGTGACCTCATTATAATTACGTATACAATCGCTAGCTTAACTTATGAGAAGACTTTCAGCTCATTCTGGTTGCACGGTAATAGTCGGTATCCATGCTATCTCTGGAAAGTACTCAAGTTGAACGATGCGGGAGCTGAACACCAACTCATAAGTTGAGCGTGTGACTGTATGGTGTGGCCTCGGAATCAACAACACTATGACTGTCCTGCAGTAGGTACTTGCGGTTCAACTCAATTGCGCATCGAAACTGCACTAAAATTAGTACCGCCTCCCTCAAACAAAACGCAGTCCTTTTTTTTCTTCAGCAGTGCATTTCCCATTCACAGAGAGCATTCAAACTGAAGTGCAATGAGTTGCACTTCAAAGCGTTCATATATCGCTGCCGGTCGGGCAGTCTCTCTTTTAATTCTGTATAACAGCTGCACTGTTCGCCGGTCTTTTCCAAAGTTCGTCTTTGAGTTCATGAGTCAATTAAGAGTTGCAATAGAGAACTCTGCTCGTTGTTCACTCATCCATTCTAACGAGCTGCTCTATGAAAGTGGGGCGTTTTGTAGACGAGCTGATAACAACGAATAAAATGAAACGCTTTCTTTTCAGTTCTCGCCGACGTTTAGTGAAAGCTGGGTAGAGGATTTAGTGGGGCTGTGGACTTTGAATTATAAATGATCGCAGGCATTTCAATAAAGTTAAGTAAGCGATAAGAGTGTAAATGAACGAAGGTTCGTCGCGATGAATTGCTGTAGTAAAATTTCAGCATCGAGCAATGGGAATATTTTATCTATGCAGATGTAATGAAAAGTTGAACTACCCCTAAAAATAGAATATTTATGACGTATATATACTCTTTATTGTGCGGTGTACCTCTAGAGCTCAACCAAAGATCGGCGGTGTGGGAAATTTTTAAGAACGAAAAGTGTTAGTGGGATAAAAAAGGTAAGGAAGATTTTCGTTAAAAAATAAAGTTCTCCCGCGATCGTTTCGTGTCCTAGGATTCGAAGCAGAAAATTCCCACAATTTGAATCACTTGAATAGGCGAATCAAATACTCACCATCACAAATACCCAAGTCACCCTGCTCTCGCAGAAAAATGATAGACTGTGGCAACATACCAAGAATCAGTATAACAACTGCTCTGTCCATTAGTTGGGTGTCAAATAGGGGACTGACTGCTGCCGGGACCTCCTATGGCCCCTAGAGAGCCATATGTTTATCTCTCTAGCCCGCTGCGGATCTTTTGTCCTGTGTTTTCACTTCACCGTACTCGAAAGCGTTATTGTGTCTGTGTAAACGACGAAAAAGTGCACTACTTTCTGATTCGTCATTTGCTTAAAATTTGAAAAGACACAAGAAACAACACTATACTCTAACCATTTTATCAAGGCAGTTTGGGCGTCGTAAAATTCCTCTACATAGTGGCCAATTCTACGGATATTTCTGAGATTTTGCTCGTCCCATATCTTAGCCCAGCCTACTACCTGCATATAGAGATACCTTAGATATATCCATAGAATTAGCCACGCTGTAGAGGAACTTGTCCAATTCCAAAATGCCTTGATAAAATAGTCAGAGTATAGTGACACTTGCTAACCCAGGGCATATGACGGCTAACAGCTTATCGAAAATTTTTATAGACACACGGTTGTGTATGCATGAACGCCGCAAAATATTCAAACGCGGTGAAGTGAAAGCCCAAGAAAGAGACTCTCGTCTCCAGCGGGCATTACAGTGCCAAACGACGGCCTGCACGCCTTTCAATAACGGTCCTGTCTATAACTGCACCGGCTACGGTGCAGTATTGCGTAGTAATAAAGTAAAGTCATATCAATTCTTCAGAAAGTAAGTGTCATCCAAAGCTGCTGGCGAAAGCTCCTGTGGTGCGACAGTGAAGGCTACAGTATCTAGTCCACTGCGCGGTTAACACGTTAACCGTTATGTCGATCTCACGTTAATTGCTTAGGATCACGCTAGTCGCAGGTGGGAACATCTATTATAAGCCCCAAATAACTAAATACTGTAAGTAGGATTCAAATTATAAAAAGAAAAGACCTAAACGAGTTTCAAATATAAAACTGGCTTGTAGCCCTCTAAGTGTTTCTATCCTAAAATTATCTAATGCCCTTAACACTTGATAAGTTTCCTAGCCGCTACTGAGGTGCAAATTTGTGCCTTAGGAGTACGCCATGTGTGACATTACATGGCCCATATGTACCAATTTGTGCCCCGAGATGTGCTGAGGATGCTTCGTAACAGCCGGACAGAATAATACTGTAGCCTTCACATTCTCAGCATCGCCACAGTCTCTGCGCTGTAAAACTTTCCTATTGGATTGCATGGCTTTCACTAACGTCACTGCTCAGGCGCTGCCAGTGGAGCACCGAGCATATGGGACTAAATAAGTTAAGCGAAATGAGACGCAATTAACATCAGTGTTGCTGGGAGTATCAAAAATCATTCCAAAAGTTTGCAGTCAATTCTGGGAATTGTAATTGTATTGCGTTCCGATAAGGCGTAAGCGAAGGCTACACCTTCTACATGAATTAAACTCTATAGAGTATGTCATTGTTGGCATCGTGTCTGATGATCTGAATTTCAACAAACATAGCGATTACCAGCTAGTTATCACATTAGATAGTATTTGATGCTATTAAGGTAATAAGAACGTGATGAGCTAAACTTCTATAAACCTTGGAAATTCCCTTCCAATGAAAGAAGTGAAAGCATTTAGACGTTTCTTCTCGCTGATATCCTAAATAATAATAAAAAGCTTTAGTCCCAACACTCATAAATCCTTCATTCGGTCATAAAGAGTGTCTACAGATGTAAGATTCGCTTTTCAAATGCACTTCATCTCACACATAGTACATATCAGAAAAAAATTTGCAATGTGTTATAGCGGAAATCCTTAAGGCCATTGCACACGAGAACCAAAAGCTGCCGGGAACAGCATATCGCTCACAAATACCGTACCAGACTCTGGGGAACAGTTGCCTGAGGAGCGAGTTCAGCTTTGTGGGTCTTGGACTTTTTTTGTTCGTCGCTTCTTAGCAATTCAAACAAAATACAGTCTAGTTTTCGCCTGTTATGAATGCGGTAATGGTTGCGATTGCATCTCCTTTGTCAAAAGTATATTATCTAAATTTTTGACAGAGTTACAACGATGTACAGTAATCAGCAGAAATCGTCCACGTCAGAAACGGACTCGAATGACTGTGTCGTTTTTCCGGCATACGAAGTCGGACCACCTGCTTGCGTATTTTTAAATAGCAGAAAAGTGCCCAGGTCTGCGTTCCAATTCACTCCTATTCCAAGAGATACCCGAAGCCTCACTAATTACCCTGGCATAGCCAAATAACTTGAAGGCACACATGTTTACGTTTCGCGTACAAACTACAAGTCGTACACAACAGTCCTGTAGCTCAGTACTATGTACAAAATGGGCTAGTAACCAAGCAGTGACTTTTATAGAATTAATATTTTACATTTCTGTTCTGTGCCACTTGAATTAATTTTATTTTAAAATATTGCAACTTCATGCACCTTTTGCCACTGCGTGTGGATTAACATGTCGCGGCAAGCTTAATGTTCAGCTAATTTTGTCCCGCTTTGCATCAGCGAAGATGTCCCTCGTCTGCGCCCCCTTTACATACATGCATGCAAATTATGTTTACTGATACCACAGTTCTGTGCTACACCTTAGAATTATTAACATTTGTTAACGCCTAAAGCAAGAATTTGAGCACATGTTAGAATCGCTCGTAAGCTCAAACTGTCCAACAAACCAGCTAAACTTTCATATCCCAAGCGCCCGCGAGTTCCGTGATCACTTTAAAACTTTAGAACAAATGGTCTGATTTTTATGGCGCGTCAATTTTGCTCGGAAAAGGATAACTTTACAGTCCAATCTAAGATTTACGACTCCCCTTTCTAAAGCAAACGATCTTGAGTAATTCTATACGAAAACTGGCGCTGTTGTTGTAAAAGTTATACGAGAGAGGCAAAGTGGGGAAATTTCATACAAATCTGGCATTGATGGCAGGAGTAAAAAACGAAAGATCATTTAATATCCTAAGTCAGAAGTATGGTTAAAAAAGGAAAACTTACTGAAGACTTTCTTCGAGTCTGTAACGTTAAGTAAAGAATTAGCAAGGACGTGATGGAAAGTATGATAATACAGAAAGTCCTCGTAATAGACCAGACTTGTTCTATCGTATACAGGTGGCATTAAACCCGCTGAACACAAGAGTCGACAAACAAGAACGTTTCACTTTCCTGGAACAAAAGTCTCTGTGACCGTGACTACATCTTAACGTGTTTGAACATTGCAATAAAATGTACGTTATTGAGAGCTAAAAATTACTCGAAATTAAGAGAGAAATTAAAACTGTGCAGTTGGTACTTGCCATAGGAGAATTTTTGAAACTGCTACTTAGATTTTAAGTCATTTTGGATAGTTGACATCTGGCCAAGACGAAGTTGTGCCCTGCAGCGACAAAATTGGATGAGTAAGGAGAAACGTTCCCGCGTTTCGATTCTCGTCTGCAGCGGGCTTTACAGTGGCCCAAATTTTTCAGTTCCAGCTCCTTGATTTATCTTTGGTTGTGAGTTGACCTGATTTTCCTGTACCACTAGTCCCAAATTCCAAGAGGGGTATACGCCCGCGTGTGCCCATCATCTAACACTGTTTATAAAGTTTACATAAATTAAACACTATAAGTGTTGAAATACAAGGAGTATTATCAGTTAAAGATTTTTTCTGTGGTATTTAATCATCATAAAATGAATACAAATCATTGTGGCATTCCTTCAAAAGTAACCGTTTTCTGGCAGAGTTATCAGAAAACACGGAGTGAGGCGTGTTGTAGTGAGACTTTAGACCTTGTTCCTGTGAGATTTAGGTGTAACCCCGTTTGACTCAAAAATATGGGATGAATGCGACGCAATCTCAGCGGAAGAAGAGGAAACTCACTTATAAACATTGCTGGTGGAACTTTAATTTGGCTTCTTTTTATTATAGGTAAAATGTGAAATTGCTGTAAAAGGGCAAATATGCGTCAGCCATGGGATATTCTCTTTATTTTCGTATATCAATTGACCAAAATGGTTGCAAGCAAAGACAATGCTTGTGAACAAAGGTGGTTTTACCCAACTCATAGGTCTCTAAATGTTGAGGTTGTGTTACCTAATGCTGGGACACACGAGGCATTTACACAGACCACTTGATGCAAGGATACGGGACTCGGATGTCATTTATGCCACTGTATCTATGCTGTCAAATTTAAATGTGTATCGAAACTGCACGCGAGCCGCACATCACGGAGGCAATATTGGGAGGAGATGCGTCAGCTCTCTTTTCGCGAGTCCCCATAATTACGGCTGATTCAGATGGCGTGAACTGGCGGTTGGACTCGATAAACTGGCTGATAATAGCAAGAGCAAGTCAGTAAGACCTCCCCATACGATAGCCGCAAAGGCATTATCAAGGCAATGCCGCTCTCATATCGAAAATTCCACTCAGCCAGTTCTGAGGGAAAGTTTACACCCCATTCCAGCTGCGTTCAGTTGTGTGTGGATACTATCAATGAAGATATTGAAGGGATTTAGCGAAAGTAAGCATCCTTATCGTATGACTTTTTAGCTCTCTCAGTGCTGGCCTGAAGAAATCTCTATGCATGGCCCCGGATTCGTATCCCGCGAACTTCTTACTTATATGTGTGTGTAAATCCATTTCTCAAAATCAGCAAATTGTTCGACAATGAAACGAAAATGATATGTCTGCGTAGTACCTAGTCTATAGAGAGTACGACAAGATCTCACTAGATGGATCTCAAACATCGTTTGTGAGTCAGTACCTCACTTGGCTATGTGATAGGCGGCAGCGTTCAATTTAGCATTTCAATTAAAACTAAAACTTCACTAGCCCAATTTCCTGTATTTTAAGAGCCTTATCTAGTAGCTAGGTCTAAATACGTATATGAAGCGATAGACAGAAATTGGGAAAGCACTTCTAAAATGCACGTTCATAACATGTCAGATTCATTCAGGCTCTTGTATATTCGCTGTGCGAGTAAAATATACTATAAATCACTAAAAAAATTGAACTTTCCTTCAACCTATTCATCGTTTTATCGAAACAAATAAAAATTTGAAATTTATCTAGTCGTTTCACCATTAAGCATCAATGAAACATTCATGTTGTTTTCTGAAAAAAATCCGTGAATCATCTCTGTGCGCTTCGAAACATTCAGATACCTTTAATTTTTAAAGTTGACTATATTTATCTTTCTCCAGCCACAATTCGCGTCCCAGGGAAGAAACACCTGAGCTTTTCCATATTCCGTCTACCATTACCTTTCATCTTTGTGAAAAAAAAACAACGGAAATGCCCACAGATATTTCTTGCCCTGAGTTGGCGACTGCAGATTGGATGCAACAGTCATGTTGCTTTTAGAAAAATCACATTCATATAGAATCTCGAAGCATTTCGGATCTCTGAGTTCTCTCTGCCTTTCAACATCAGAAAAAAAACTTGTTTGGTTGCGCTTATGCTTCTCCCGTCAGGACGAGATGGATTACTGTTCCTGTGCCTAACGCTAGGCTGAGTGTATCAGTCCGAGTCCGGAGAGGAGCCTGCCGCTAAAAGATTGATGACGTTACCCGTTGCTGCTGCTGCTGCTTTTCGGTTAGAACTGTGGCTTCACGGGATACAAATGAGAGCAGGCTGAGAGGAGCGTTTTTTTTGTTTGGTGCACAATAGAAGTAAAAATGCACTGTAACTCGGTTATATTGCTCTTCGGTTAGAGTTGCTAAACACGAAAGAAAGTAAGCTGAGAGCAATGTGATTGTCTGATTTAAAACGCAAGCAAGAAATTCACGGCACTTTGTTTTTACTGCTCTTTGGTTAGAGTTGCGGCCGTACTTGATGCAAAAGAGAGAAGTTCAAGAGCAGTCGTTTGGTTTGGTGCACAATGCAAGCTGCTTGGAGAACAAACGAGAGTTAGCTACGAGGAGTTTTGGTTTTCTTTAGTATGAAACGCGAACAAAGCCATGCGTGATTATCTTATTATTTAAAGTAATTTAGAGCATCGAATTGGTAACCAAGCATCTGATATTATCAAGGAGAAGTCCATACCTGAAATTGAAATGTAAAGTCGTACCCAAAAGTTACCGGAATAGCTGTGTAGCCCGTGAAGTCTAGCGATAGTACGACATATCGCAGCCAAATCATGCCTCATACATATTTTGAGTCAGTGCTCAAGGACCTTTGAGTTTACTTTTATACAACGGTAAATCTTGTCCTTCTTATCCCTACGTTGCTTGAATGAATACCTCAGGGGGCTGCGCCCTAATTCGTTGGGCACTGCCATATCCATATGAGAATAAACATGGTCTATCTTATGCTCATTTTTTCACTGTCGTGTGTTGCATGACTTGAAAAATTGACGATGGCAAGTTTCTTAAAGGAATGTGTTTACATAAACCTTTAATTGTTTCAACTTGTGATAACCGCAGCAGAAACACATGAAATGTGGAAGTAAGAGTTTGAGGAAGACGCTTTAGGTCACAGTCACACTTATGAATGGGCTAAAAAAAACGTTTTAAAACTGGCAAAACGTCGACAGAAAGTGATCACCATTCAAAACGGCTTTCGAAGTTTGAAAATGTCCCTGCTCTTGGAATACGGTCCTACATGGTCTAAAACAACAACAAAAAGAAAGCATAGTACACTAAAAATATTCTCTCCGACTACATCTCAAATGTCAGCAATACAATGCGGAGGTTCTCGGCTTCATACGTCATGGTATGATACCGGATGCTAATTTTTCTCCAAAATGAAGATAATTATACAATTATTGCCTGTCTGGTTCACCCGTTACTGTTCCTATACCCTGAGTCCATCGTTACTCCTCAGGAAAGCCCTGCAAGTGAAGAGCAATGTGAAGTCACTGGTCTTTTGTTGCTTCAACATTAAAGAAATTATCTGTAAGAGATTCGACTCCTCTTTCAGTCTCGTCAATGACTTGTTTTCCTGCCGCGACTTTCCGTGGCTTTCGAGGAAGAACGTAGCAGAAAACGTCCTGATAAGTGTCTGCATCTTAACGAATTAGATAGGCGAAAAATAGGCCAGGTTGCAGATTTCGTAATGAAGTTGCGTTTCCATGGAGATCGTTGAACAGATTAGAGAAGATGCAAAAGTGAGATCCTTATTCCTTTATCATCTGAATGCATTTCTTGCTTGAAACAGTTCCTTGCATGGTAACAACGAAGATATTTGCAGCTTCTTTTATTGAGGCCATGAATCTGATATTCATAATACATATCACTTTCTCCATGCATCGGAAATATTTTTGCTCTCAGTTCACGACGTATAAATTTAGTAGCCGATTTCCAAAGTAACGGCGAAGCGTTGATTTTTCACGGGGCAGTAGACACAATTAATTCTTTCAGCTTGCTGTCTTCCTTTGACGGAGAATTTTTGCTTCAAGAGAACAATGAACTTAGAAGTACTGAAGCCATATCCTTCAGTATCTATGATACGCGGAGGGGAATCTATTTAATTCAGCAATGCTTTGCTGCTAGCTAATATTATCATTACTAGCGGGGCCCGTGAAAATTCCACGGTTCATTAATGTTTCCACCTACTTTCGTTTGCCATAAGGTAGAGTTCCTGTCATGTAACTTAGCCCGCAGATTAATAATTAAAGTCCGCAGGACGAAGCCCGTCTACATTAAATTAACACACCTTGTCTCACTGACTCTAACCTCTATCACCTGTGAATCTTGCATACAAAGGTACTTCTTGCGTTGTTCTCCTATATTTATGCATGCCTTTCAAAGCTCTGTTCTCCACTGATTATAGATAATTTAGCCGATCATAATCTTACGCGTTTTAATTTTCTTGCCAGTATGGCTGGCCCTATTAAAATAGTCGAGCTCCACAAGCATAGCGAACATAATATGTTGTGAAAGAAATGAAAAGCGGTAGATAACATGCTAGTGAAATGCTCTTCATGTCTTTGCTTTGAAACTCACTGAAAGTTTTTGAAGAAGCGCTAAAGAAGATAGCTATGGTTGAGCTTCGTTCTAGGTACAATCACGGTGAAAAAAATTTCGATGCACGTAGGTGTTTCATGGCGTAGTTTGGTGTGTCATCGCAGCAGACAGAAAATCATATTTCCGTCAGAAAAACATATTTTCGCAAAAAGAAAGTGAACAAAAGCTTTTCAGTTTTGTTACATGAGCGAAACGAAACGCGGTTACTGACTAACACGTAGATCGTTATTGTAATTGGAAATTTCGTCTTTTCAGGTGCATCAATTTTACCTGCTTTTTATGTATCTAGGTGCATCATCGGCTTTGTCCCAAAACCGAAACACATAAGTGCATCAACGTGACCAAGTGCATCATAGGACCAAATATGCATCATCATGATGCGCTTTCTCTTTGAGAAATGGGAGGGTGGTGGGGGGGGGGTTCAAGTTGTTAAACTTTCCGCTTCGGCACCATAGTTCACAGCGACCCGTGGTCGGCTGCTGCTCTACTTACTCCTCTGGGACCAGTTGACCTATATCTGCAGAACGAACTAGTGCGTGTGGGTTTCCCAGGGGTGCGGTCGAAGTTGACTTTATCTTTACCTTACTTTGAATAACCGACCGTGACAAGTGATGCTGACTAGAAATTTATTCAATCCAAGAAACCATTACTTACAGTAAATAGTGATAAGGTCTATGCATGCTTCAATGGAAGCAAAAAGAAGTAAGATATCAGCTTTCCTCCGCGGGCCGAGGACGTCAAGAACATCATCGAGGCCCAAGCATTGACGAGGCGGATAGCTCGGTTGTAGACACTCAGCTAACCTAAATGAGATCGATTCTTGAAGTCGTCACTTTCCTCTACCAATCTACGACTCTGTGGACGGTCATCCGTCTGACCGTTAGATGCTGGTTGATGTCGAGCTCGGTATAACCCTGCGTGGGAAGAGCAGATATCTAAATTCTTTTTGTTTCATTGAAACACATATGCACACACTCAATGCAATAGTTAATAGGTGCACGAAGAGAATAAATTTTCAGTTAGCGTCACTGTGGCTAAGCTTCACCTTTCAACGTGTAACAGACTCTTGCACACAAACAGTTTTGCTGCATGCTACAGAAAAATTATTTTCTTTTTCTCAAATATAGGTTGTACATATGCTTCTTTTTCAGTCAATTCAGGTTGCATTTTTCCAGTATAAAGCTTAAAAACTCGACGCATCCCACGGGAACAAAAACTAATCAGTGCTGCTTGAAAAGAAATTGACCTCATCGCCTGATTTCTAAAGTCTATTTTGTTTCAGAAGTCAGGGAGTTGAGGGCGAAACGAGAGCAATTAATTGCTAAGGTTTTCGAAAGAAGCCTTTGAGAGATTTTTTCACAAATTTCTTCTCCCTGCAGCGGCCGCTGAGCTGCTCTCCATTACCGGGCCAAACTTGCTCCAAAGTTTCTTCATTTCGCATGAATCGGACGGCGGAAGATTTGGAGAACAAGAATCATTTTTGGTTGTTTTTGATGTTCCACGTACTTGCACTCGTCTCAAGTTACTTCCCCTCCCTCCAGTTCTCACAAACTGGCTGGGAATCTCTTCTACAAAGAGAACAATCCAATTGCTTTCACTCGAAGTACCGATCTGCCTTGGAATTCGAGATGACTTCGGCAAGCGCCTCTCCGGAGCTGTCGTCGTTTCATCCGTGACAGTTTCTGTCCGCATGCCTTCGTAAGTTTTTGATGTTTTCCTCAAAGGAAAAATTATCACGGTTCTGAACCCAATTTAGCGTTGCCGTGGCAACCAGAGCGGTGGTATAATCATCCGCTCAAATTCAAATGGATTTTGTTAGATGTAAAAGTGTATGGGATAAATAACTTTTTTGAAGTAAAATCTTTCCTGCAATAGCGAACTTTTTTGAAGTAAAAATTTCCTGCAGTAGCACTCTCCTGTGAATAAAAAATTCGGCTGTAGCATGCTTCTTTGATGTAAAAATTTCTTGAAGTTGGGTGAAAATTCGCCTGGAATAGTCAGTGCTGACTAATCATTTGTATAAAATTTTTCTGCAATAAAAAAGCGTCTTTAGTGTTGCAAATATTATGTAGGAGTAAGCATCTCATGAGTAAATTATTTCCGGCGCTTGCATTCTCCGTGTGTAGTTTCCTGCGGTAGCCAACATCCTAATTGGAAATATTGACAACATGGCATCCTTCTTTAGCGCAATAATCCCTTCCAGGGCCAGGTGCCAAAGTGTAAGAATGCCTTGCGGCAGCAAACACATTGGCACTAGAATAGAATTTCATGTATTGCATAAACATTTTTTTTTTTCAGTGTTACCTTTATTAACCAAGCTGTTAGTATTTCACTGATTGCAAGAAAAATGATAAGCGGCTTTCACAAATGCAAAATCCGATATGACGTTCACGCCTGAACAACATGCGAAGGCGTGGTAAGAATCCGCTTAGCTCCCCAAAACCAAACGTTTAATAATTTTCAGAGCGAAGCAGCTTGTCTTTTCTTTGGAACTTTGTAAACTCCTGCGCATAACGGACAATAAAAGCCAAGCCATAGCATAAACTAATCTTACAACTTCATACTTTTACGACAAAAAAAAAAAAATAAAAAAACAATATAAGCTGGCATTTAATGCCCGCTTTTATTTCACCATTTTGTCATCAAAGTATAATAAAGTTGTAAGTTCTAGTTCGAAAATGCAGTTTGCTGTTGAAGTAAATTTATTAACCTTCAATTTTGAAAGGTACTTTCATCTCAGAGGTGAAATTTATGGAGTTGGTGTATTCTTGACAATATATTCCTCTAGTTTTAGCAGAATTACAACAGCAAAATTATTATTATTATGATAATACACGCATGTCTACTGTTATATTGATGCTTCATCAATAACGTATTCTTAAATTTCCATTCTGATTTATATATCGTATACTAATGAATTCAGTCTATGCAGTAGAGAAACGGTAGGGCCGAAACACCAGGTAGGGAAGGCTCCTCTACATAGTGTGCCCTTGCATTTGTATTCGCATACTGCAGTTATTCTTTACTATCCGTTCTCAGAAAAAAGTTCCGTGCATTTGGTGTTCCAGACGAGCCTACCAAACGATGTTGTCTTGTTTCCTTCGCCATACATCATTATCGAAAACAAATTTCCTTTTTTTCCAAACGATGCTCCCGTCAGCGACCAGCGATCGGGAATGTGCCGATATTCTGCCAGAGCATCGCTCTGTAAGAAAGTCCCATAAAACGGCCATAAAATGTCTGGTTCTGACTGCGTGAAAAGGCCTTGTGTCGTGTTCGGTGAATGGCAGATTGATAATTTTTTCCGTCCACCTTTATTCGCTGAATTTTGGTACCGGCTTTCAAAAACGAATGCGAACTCTTATTTTTTGGATCTCGTTGATGAAATAGTTTGTCTCTCTAAGCGGTATCTCATCGAGTCTGAGGTAGATGGTTAACGCCCCACAACTACAGTTCAATGGAGATTAAAAGAAAATCTCATTAGTTGCAACTTGGTCGAACTTCAGGTGTTAATCCTAAACCAATTATTCTTCGGACGGAATCAGGTTCAATTTCCCTTTGCTCGGCTAAAGCGAATGGGAAGCAACCGAGATTATAGATAAAGAGTGTCGGGAAGGTAGAAATACCGAGAAAGCAATCCTAATAATCTACAGCAAAAAATGTGTTCACCACACCGCTATGCTCCGTGCGAACCACTTAGCCTCTTGTTTTCAGCCGGCCTTGAAGTTCTGGAGCATTGGGAAATTCTGTCAACCGAAAGATCTCGAAACTCAAGAAAGGCAACGGCAACTTGCGTTTCCTTTTTTCAGGTAAGACACGGGAAGTTTATAAGTCCAGGATAATATAATACGACTAGCTTTAACAGGCCTGAAACATCAAGTTTGAGTTTTCGTTTAGTAACTTTCTATTGAGTCGTACGCATCAAATGACAGTTGGTTCCAAAGAAGCGTATCAATACACGTTCGAATTTGAGGCTACTCGGTAAACATGCTCACATGAGATTACCTCTGTCGAAATGAAGAAAAAGAGGAAGATAAAGGTGTGGACCTTGTTTACCAAAACATCCAAAGGGTATTTGACAATTTCCCCCATCAACGGCTAATGAAGAAAATTAGAAGCTAATGGCATCCAGGGAGACTATTCGCGCTGTATACGGGCAGGGTTCAGTGGCCGACAGCAGCGAGTGAAGCTGTATGCAATAAGAGACGCGTGACTGAACGCCGGGGCTGGGGGCTCCACAAGGTAGCGTGCTTGGATCACTTCTGCTCATAATTTTTCAATGATCTTGATCGTAACATCCTCAGCAAAAAAAATAAATAAATTTGTAAATGACACTAAATTATGTCATCCTGCCAAGCATAAAACTGGGCTCCAAGAACACCTCGCCTCATGGAATGGACCACTAAGTGTCTGATTAGCTTTATGTCGACAAACGTTCAGTAACGCGCGTAGGACCGTAGAACTCGTCAATGAAATTGAAAATGAACGAGCTAGAATTGGCAGCTGTCACCCAACAACGTGGCCCGAGAATAACTTTAAAATACAGCCTACAACACAGTCAGCAAGTTGACACGATAATGAAAATGGCAAGCAGAGTATTGAGATTCAAGATCAGGAATTTTGAGTACAAATCCAATGAATAAAACACTAGAGCACCTGCATTTAGGATTTGCAGTTCAATTCTGAGCACCACATCAGTACAACGCTATCGATAAAAATGGAAAGAATCCAACTCAGATCGAGTGATAAAATTAATATCTCAGCTGCGAAACAAGCCATACGAGTGTTGCCAGCATTAGTGGGACTCACCTCCTTTGAGCAAAGATGACTCAGGAGACAACTAATAGAAGTTTTCAAACACTTGAATGGTTTCATCACGTGCCTAGAACGGAACTCTTTGACAGAGACATCATTGATTGTCTGTGGAAAAACGGCCAGAAACTCAAACATGAAAACGGAGAACTACTCTAAGCCATTAGTATTTCCCGTATCTTGCGGTGAATATCTGGAATAGACTCCCATTCAAAAATGTCGCTGTAGAGACAGTCAAAGCGTTTAAAAATCGTCTTGACAAACATAGGGAGTAACAACTTCCACAGCTACGAACACCTCTTCCAAGTCACAAACTCATAAGGCCCAAAGCTTCAGAGGCCCCCTTAATTCATTATCCTTCATGCCCGAACAAACTTAACGTCTCCAATCTCCGCGGATCTTCAGCATGAACGATCATCTCCCCTGGGCTTATTGTCTTCTTCTTTTCTTTCTCTAGTATCTAAATGATAGAGGCATAATGGCAATAGCTCATAGAGGGCCGGAACGTAAGTTCAGGCTACTCTCTGAGAATGGAGCTGTTGGTCAGTCTACTGCCAGCTATCTAATCTAATCGGGCGATTCGACTACGCGTTGCAAACATTTTCAAGCCTGGTTTATGTCGATTAAGGTAGTAATTAGAGCGTCAACCACTGAGACAGTTCCGTCCAGCAAAACTGAGCTAATTACCTGCAACTTAGCCTGAACTTCAACCATGAAAGCTTGTTTTGCTGCATTAGTTCAAATTTCAATCGTTTGATTCCAAACCGATTAATTTCGAGATGGACTCAAACATGAACAGGGCGCAGACTACTCAGTTTGGCATGAACTCGATCAATCGTGCTTTAAAGCATTGAGTCTGAAGCTATCGCAATGGTAATCAGCCGAGGATAACTGGCTTGCGATGAACCTTGAAGCTTGATATAAGCTAGTGACGTCAACGTTCATTGCTGAAGTTTCGGTAATGTTGAAACTATTGAGAATAGCTGTCCTAATCGATGACAACGTAGATATATTAATCTTTCCTGTCTAACTTAACTTGGCATTTGTACTGATCTTCAAAATGAAAGGAGAGTGTGTTATGGATACCGACAATACAACTTCTATTACCTTTCTACTCTTACATTGGCTTTTCAGTACTTGAGTCAGTGCTAGCTTTGCGATTCATCATTTCTTTGTTCAAGAGTGAGTAAAATACATCTTTTAGCCTTCTTCATTGTTCACCTGTGTTTAACTCACGTCCAGTTCGAGGATGCCACGAGGAAGTATGGTATTTAGCCGTACAAGAGTTATTATATGCCACAATTATTATTCTTCTATACCAGCCTGTGTTTTAGCAGAAATCATTTATTGTATTATCACGAAATCGCCTCATGTCTTGACGTTACCTCTAGTTCAGCGATGACTCAGCAAATACGACAGCGAAGTGTTGAAAATATACACGCTGGAATATCTTCATCACTATACATATCTATTACCCTAGAACATCTTCTATTGGACTTTCTCAACGTCGATGCCTCGTAGTTAAGTTATCCAGAGTTCAGCAATGAAGCGGCAAATTGAGTAGAAGGCGTGTAAAAGATTCATATCAGAATTCCTCCACCTTTCTCTCTCTTATCCTGGACTGGCAGACTTCTCAAAACATCGTTGTCTTGTGGTTCAGTTACCTAGAGCTCAGCAGTGACCGAGGAATTACCAGACTTCGGTATAGAAAAATTACATATTAGATTTCCTCCACGTTGGTCTCCGCTATCGTGAAACTACGGACTTCCCAAAACAGCGTTGTCTTGCGGTTAAGTTACCTCGAGCTTAGCGATGCCGCAAGAAAGTGTTAGATCTCGCCAGTATTCCTTAGAATAGACCCAGAGTTCTGAGACCTGAAAAAGTAAGCAAGAGTCTCTTATCTGCGTTGCCTGCTTCATATAACACACGACAGAGACAGCGAAGAGCCTGCCATGGTCTCGGTTCCATGTCGAGGATTATTGGATAGGAAATTCCAGGCAATTCTTCGCTGTTTTAGGCGCTTTTGGGGATGTCCCTGGAGCTCGGCACAGACGATAGCATTTGTCTTCTTCTGCGGGAATCTTACTTAGGTGAAACTCTGCACTGTTGATTTTCTCTGTTGGGGCTATTGGGATTTGAGAGCTGGAAAAAGATTTTTTTGTTGAAGATTAAAAGAGAACAACTCCACTTTACGAGTAGTTTTAACAGGAATCCGTATATAGCTGCTTTGGGCTTCTTACTATCAACTATTGTTAATTTATACTACTGAAAAGAAGCTTATCTCGTAAAAGTCCTGGCTAAGGATAAAAATAACTTAATTTAATTCACTCGTATTTTAATTGGATAAATATTGTTTCTACGAGTAGTATAATTTCAGCTATTAGGACTTGACAAGCTGGAAGAGTACATAGCTATCCCTGGGTCAAATTCACGTATATATATATTCAACGACCCAGCGATACAGATAACATAAAGGTTAGTTTAGCTAGTGTTTCAGAAAGTACATGCTAATATTGAGACTTGGTACATGCTTTTCAAATCAATATTTGGTGGCTGCGTAAGAGTAGTTTGGGCGAGTACAATTCAAGAAAGATGATAAGAATTGAACTTTTTCACGACTGAAGAAACTATACTGCGGTAAAATGAAAACGTTTCTATTAGTGCCCTATGCAATTGAATTGCCTAAAAAGTCTGGAGAATAAATGAGCTAAATTCGACGCTTTTTTCTTGGTGTAATATATTTACATGTTGAGAGAGGCAAACAGAGAATAATCTCTAACGAAATTATAGAGTTAAACATGATAATAGTAATCATTATCATTGATATTGAACTCCTAGGCGTCCATATAAAGGTAATATAACCCAAACGGTTATAAGCCAATTCCAGGACATCTAGAGTCCTGAAAAGAAGACTCACGAAAACATTCCCGGCTGACTTAAAAGCCTGCATATCAACAGTGTCAAGCATATATGGATTTTGTGCCCGGCAGTGATTACTACGCCAATGCGGAATGGGAAGTAAACCACTGACTGAACTGACGAGTTAGCCATCTTACAGTGTCCAAACACTCGAATTTAGGCCACAGCTCGAGTGTTTCTCCCAAAGAGATTGAGGACGGAAAGAGAAAAGAATGCAACCAGTAGCCTACATTGTTGTCTGTCCTCGAAACTTACAGAGGCAAGTGGCACTCCGCGTATGGGACAAGTTAACCAAATGTTTGTGGGGACATAATCTAGTAGCTGAGCAGACAATCAAATGAAGTAGACGAAGGTAATTGGCAGCAGCTGCAGCCGAGACTGGGGAACAATACTTTAATAGAGGCGACAAGATTGCATAAAACCATGGACATCACTGTCATCTACAATAGCCGTGTCTCGAGCAGGAGTCCAACCCTTCTCGCAGCACAAACGAGCAGGCTCCTAATATGTTCCTCAGCTGTCAGCTTCTTATCCGAAGAGAGCATCAAGTATCTCCAGAGAGCTGGGTAAAAGCGTCCGAAACCATTGACGATCACAGATTTAGTCCTGCTTGCATGCAGCTAAATACTCCATGCTGGGAACCATGCCTTAATCTGTGGCAGGTCCTTATACTATGAGTAGGTGACTGAATCACGCACACTAGAAGTTTAAATCACAGCTATTATCGTGGATTGTTTAGAAAAAAAAGTTATATGTACAGCACAGCACAGTTGGTATCCCAAATGCCTGCCTCAGCCGAGTTGCTCAATACTATAGACAAATTACATATTTTCTTTTAAGTACTGCACCGTAAACTGAAGCATCAAGCCTACCGTTCCCTCTACTGTCCATCACTTTTCTTTACTGATGCATATTCAATTCGCAAAAAACTTCTCATACCCCTAATGGAAAGTTCTTAGGAACGGGGGCCCCTTCAGGCGCTTTTCTGCCAGCAAGAAGAGGATCATGCCGGCTAGGCTTGCTATCAAGGAGATCTTAGAAGACACAAGCTCAGCAGCTTTTAAAATAGATGGGAAACTGGAAATGAAGCTTGCAGGGCAGTCTGCGGAAATGCCAACATACTGCACATATTAACGGCGTTAGTTTTATTCGCCAAAATTAACGGGTGGTAAAGTAAGATATGAATGAAAATTGTTATTATTACTAATTGTTATCAATATTATTATTGACATTACTTTTATAGTATTATTAGTGTCATTAGTAATGTTTATTATAGCAATTTGTATTATACATACAATTCTTATTATGAATGCTGTTATCCATGTGCGTCTTGCGTTAATGCTCTCATTAGTTTAGTTCAAGTGTTTTAATATTTCTGCATTGAACGCTGTTGCTTACATCTGACTTATGAGTATTGCTGTGCACGGTAATGCTTATAGGTTAACCAAAATACCTTATGGTAATTAACACTTTCATCGGAAGTATTCTCCACTGCACTGATGCCCATTGCTGTATATAGAGAAAATTTTTCTACTTTGATGTACTGGGTGCTCAAACAGTCCGTGGAGTTTCTTTCTGACATGTAAAAAAAAAATACTGTTATATAACTACAATTTTTGTCATAAAATAGCTTAAAATGATGTAAAGTACAGCACTTCTTTTTATTGTTTTCATATTTATTTGTATAATTCAGATTTACTCTAAGAAAACGGGCAAACATGACGTTATCATTGAACTCCACCGCACAAGAATGTCAAATCTTGATATTGATAAGATAAGCTATTATAAGAGCGAGAATTAACTGCACACCATGTTAGGAATACGAATAAATTTAAGCCTGCGCTTCTTCCCATAACATTGTGGATTCTCTGAAGAAATGTCTTCAGCGGGATTGGGCAAATTGCCACAGAAAATTTTTATGCGTCGTAGAAGGCTTCCGATGCAGACTTGACGGGCAACTAGGACTATGGGGAGCATATCGGAGAGGGATACCTCCAATTGCTTCGCAAGTGAGAAGTTAACAATCTCTTAGGTTTTTGTTTACATCATTATTACGGGTTTTCTGAGTTTGAGCGCACTTTCGTTTACTCCAAGGACTATCTGCGCAACGTGCAGTTGATAATGTCCCCTTTGGTGATGCAGTAAAATGATCTTTACATTTTTACGTCGCTCCATAAAAAACTATTTAGTTGAGTCCCAAATCTGATATGCAAGCTGGGTTTGGTTTTTTCTTGATTTATTTTACAATATTAACGTATAGTAAAACTTTTATAAACTGCAAGCCATACACACGCTGTAGAAGTCGACGATGTCTTAAGTAAGGCTGGCTGAAATTCTCCAAGGAACAGCAACAATGTTTTGTTACAACACAGTAAAAACAAACTTTCAATTAAGAAGGCATTTCAGAGGTCGTTTGTGCCTCATGGACTGCCTTTCTGCGAGATGACAAAGCCATTAAGCTCTGCTTGGCTTCTCTTTTTGTAGCCGACGAAAAATGACAAAATACTTGGCCTGAGCAAAGTCTACGGCCGCTGCTAACCACATTTCACACTGTGCTAACACAGTGAATTATGGAAAGACCAAACTTTGCAAGAAATATGGAGCTCGTTGTTGTAAACCGTACTTTTATGAGCCAAGTGGCTACCGCCGGGCTCGTGTTATGAGCGTTGTAGTCGAAAGTTTTTTGCTGGGGAAGAGTTCAAGTTCTGCAGAGCTTAGATTGCTAGAAGTGTTATGCTCTATCAACAAGGTTTAATCTGTCCAGATGCAAAGAGAGTGATTAAAGAGTGACAGCCGAGTTAAAGATTTAGGATTTTAAATACGAAAGAAAGCTGATTATTACTGTACGCGGCGTATTCGCTGGGATGTATAGTTTTCAGCGTGTCTGTGTAGCTGTCCTTCCGCACCCAGGCTTGTCACAACATGTTTTTTCCTCAAGATTATGAGCTTTGTTAAAACTCCTTTTGACAGCCTTAGTAGTGGCATTAGGAGCGGCAATAGCAGTTTGACCGATGACCAGTAAAGAGGTCGAAGTGAATCGCTGTTGCAATGACTCTCCTGGACTATGCTGAAAGAGCACGTGATTACAAGCTTATCAACAGTTTAATATATTATTTTCGATACCACAGCCGATGTAGTGAGGAGGAGAAAAAATGTGCGGTTTACATATTTGCCAAAAGAGTGTTTGGGGCATAAAATATTAGACGATATTCGAATTGGGTGAGAAATTTTTTGATGGGAAATATTTATCGCTAAAATAATTTGGCGTAAAATATTGGCTTATTGAAGATTAGCGATAAGTTGGTTTGGCGAAGCTTATTTAGAGGATTTTTTAGTTTGAGGGTGAAATTTTGTGCTCAGTAAGTATTGATTAAAGAAATTTAGGGCATATTTTAATGGACGGAAAATATTTCGACGTCTAAGAATTTGCTAAGGCAAATTTATAGCCAATAAAATTGCTGGTAATTATTTTGGTCGTAGTTTTGCTGGAAACAAAATAATTTAGGGTATTTCAGAGTGGCCGAACTTTTGTTCAGCGTGAATACAAATATGACGATATATTTTTTGCATGAAAATGAAGTGTAGTGAACATTTTAATGTGTTTCTCGGGTGTGACAGCAATTTTTGTATGCATAACAGATTTTACCAGTAAAAATTGGTGGGAGTTACGGTATGAGGAATAGCAGGTGATGTTTAGATTTTTGGGCGCTAGACAGTCAACCCGTGAGGAGGGGGTCTGGGGCTAGGACTTTCAAATGTGAGTCGATTCTTGTTTAGATTGCAAAATTGTTGTTATGATTACAGGTCAACAACCACTATTTATGACTAAAACAAAGGTGATGATTACATGACAATGTTGATAGAGTTCTTAGCATTACTGTTTAACCAGCAGTGAAAATGATGAAAGCGATTCAGGTATATGAGCTTCTGGATCATTCAAAATAGACTATACTGATGTTCATAAAGTAGTTATTTATCGCTATCGCTCTAGTATGACTTAATTCACTTGAGATACCGGTTGATATGAAAGTGAAAAAAACTGTGATAATGCACGAGGTCACCGTACTAGCATTTTTTAGTCCTGGACTTGATATGGTATGGTAGTGATCAAAGTAGCCCAGGGAGTCAAGTTCGATCTGTTGAGACACTTGCAATATCAACGTATGACGTCCAGTGGCCGTTTAGTTACGCACTTGATTTTTTTTAATTGGGAAAGATGCTATGTTATGTTTCTTTATTTTGTGTGTGTGCCAATTCCTCTTTGCGTGTTGCTACAATTTGAGATACAGCAGCAGTTCATCAAGGCTGTCTGCTGTTCATTTAAGAGAATATATTATTTTCATCTTTATAATTAATCTTTACCCAAATATCAGTTAGAAATTCTACGCAACTATCCAATTATTATTATTATTATTATTAAATCACACCAGGCTGGCGACGTAGGAACGGAGAAACTCCCTGAGGTTAACAAACCCCCACGCAACCAGCCCAGCGGGTGGAGAAAACAAAAGAATGAAAAAAAGAAGATCCGAGATCACAGAATAGCTCTGTGTACAGATCGTTTAAAGCTGCCAATACCAGCACCAGCAAAGACAGAGCAATGCCGCTCGTAGGCTGCTCGTAGCCGTAGGATAAATGCTTGTGTTCTTCCAGTAGAATCTATAACTACAGCCATTAAAGTGCATATGTGTTCCACAGTTCAATGCCAGAGACTTTACAATTAAAAGAACAATATCGCGTATCTAAGTAAAACTTATTGTAAGGTACGTAAGTCATCGATTACTTCACAGTGAAAATGCATATTTATTTGGTTGGGTTTCCGTTCATACGTACGCCCATCTGTACGTTAGGTTTTCAGTATTAGTTGGAAAGTAGGGTACTATACATTGATACGACCCGGGAGGAACAATGGGAGTAAGAGCGATAGTGCTATGGCTCGGCAGTACTTTTATTTCAGAAAAATATGCATCTCTCTGAAGAAAATGGAATACCTAAGATAGGTTTTTAGTGACCCAATGGGTAACGAGTAGTCCAGTATGCAATAAAATGTAGTGATATGATCTTGTGGATCTACAACCCGGACAATAAATTGGTCAGGATTATCCGCCGTAGAAGACCTCTCACCCTAAAATAATTTATTTCCGCTCCAGAAGCTGGTTGGATCCAAACAGTTTCTGTAGAGGCCCAAAATTTTGTTGTAGTAAAATGGAAAAATTAATGGTAATTAATGCTAGAATTGCTGTCATAGGGTCACACTGGAACAGGAAATATGTATATTTTTTGACAGTGTGACCATAATTGTTGCACCTGAAATCATGTTATAGATCTTATTAGAGTTCATAGGTGCACATTTCGTACAAACTAAAATAAACTATGTCATGCTTCCAGCAACGAAAAATTCTAAAATATATGAGTGTGCGCAAAGGTTCACTGACCAAATTTTTTCCTGCATTTCTCACCTTATCCATTTTAATTTACGGAAAGCTGTATGTTCAAAGAATATTTTCGTCATTAGTTTCATTCTACCCTCAAGTAATCGAGAAATTTCCTCAGCCGCTCTCACGTTTCTTGTTACGCTTCACACACACTCTGCCATCTCATTACCGTCTCATTCGCATTTGGTTCTGGTGGGCCTCCATTTCGTGGAAGTAAGTCGGCATTACGAAGTCAATTCGCCGGATTATTTCTCCAATTAATTCCGAGCATCGGATCTCTATAATGGCCTCTGCGTAATGAGGATCGATATTGCCGCTTCCAAAACCGCCCAAAGCTGTGCATCATTGATGAGGGAGGCTGTTTGTTGCCTCGTCTTCGGTACCTATAAAGTGATCGAATATGGAAATGACGTTCCTTCTGCAGCGCAGAATAAACTGACGGGCATTAACTCTAAATACGGTGGGTGTAAGCAAGGTAAGCTCGTCAATTAAATGACGGAGGAATATTAACTTCCATGTTTAGCACAAACGTGCTATGCACGGGACAGAGATGGCAATATTTGCTCTGAAACAGACAGTAGCGCATTATGTCTCGAACGGCTCATGCGTGTATGCTTGTTTCTTAGATGCGAAAAAAGCATTTGATGGGGTGAATCACTGGACGCTTTTCAAAAAGCTGTTAGACAAAGGGGCCCCTCGGCCTATTGTTGGCTTACTGAAATTCTGGTACAGGAATCAAGA
>LQNS02278180.1:2354354-2372125 GCA_001587735.2 Parhyale hawaiensis | reverse complement strand
TCCAGTTAGACAGAGGAACTTATAAATATAATCCACGGGCCACTTAGACATGGGCAGCTTCAGTAATTATCAGTAAAAAGGCTGGTCGTATAAGATATCATACATCGAATCTCGGTGTTGTTTGTGATGTTGACGGGGAAAAGCCATGGTACAATGCGAAGATTTCACTGATCTATCTGAAGCGCCTTCAGCCAGAGCGTGAACGTTTCATTGGTGCTGCTAACTTATATAAATATTCCACGGATCCAATCATACGCGGAGGTAAGCAGTTCTGTGCAGCTTTGGAAGGTCTTTTTAATAATTTTTATCCCCCTGGGCTCTTCTGAATAAACGGGTAAGGACCTGGAAAATATCCATGTGGGGGTGGGCACTAGGAGTGCTAGCAAAATTCAAGGGGGGGGGGGGGGCGCAGCGAGACACAAAAGCTAGGCCCTAAGCAGTACATTTTTTTCAAGACCTGATTTCCAGTGAAGGGCGCGTGTAACTTTTTAGGGAGGGAGTGTCTCCCCGCGATCCTCCCCTGGCTACTCCATTGCAGGGAATTATGGATATTATCAACCAAGACTTATTATATCACACATCAAGTACCAGTGTTGAAAGTTTCGCGGGTCTGTCTGAAAGGCCTTACAAAGCCGTGAAAGTTTCACGGGTCCAGCTAGTTTATATAAACAGGTATCAAAGCTGGAGGCTGTAACGCTTTGTGTTCATTTTTGGTACGCGTTGATGTGAAATAACTAACGAATTCATGAAACTCGAGATAATTGAATATCGCAGAGGCTCAATGCTTTTCAATTACACCCCGTATATAACACCGCGGATGTGGCTTCCTACGCCAATCTTTGTAAATAAATATAATAATTTTAATATAAGTAGACATGAATGTAAGGACTGCGTTCCTGCAGGGTTCATGCATGCAGTTCTATAGGTTTGTTTTCCTTATTCAGGAGACAACGTTAAGAGAGCTATCGGTTTACTGCCTGTTCGTATTTATTGCTCAAACTGAACGAAAATAATTTCAATGCATAGGATCAATCATTCTACGAGTCAAAAGCTTGAAGAGTTTATGGTTTCTTCGGCTTTTCTTTATAATTTTACTTACCCACATAAGAGAGCCATGAGACTACACCACAGCCCCATTGCAGACGAAGCTAAAGCGATCGCTGTATTGGTGCAAGCTTTGCGTCTACAGCATGTGTCCAATTGAAGGCAGCCAGCAGTTGCCTCACCACTCAGTGTTTTGTCAGCTGTCGTTGAGAGTAGTTGTTTTGTGCTGAACTGTAGATGCAACGTACAGATTTTTGTTCGAGAGGCTGTGTCATGCTGCGAGCTGCGTATTTCGGCAAGAGATATAGATTCAACGTTAGTATTTATTATATTCCTTTATTGCTTCCAATTTTTTGTCATAACCTAAATTTATCGATTAAAAGAAATACAATGTGATTATTATCGGAATCAATACCATGAAAAGTATTGTTATTTATTAGGCACATGTCAATCATAAAAGAACAATATTGACTGAAACAGTAGTTTTTAAAAAAATTTTCTGTCATTGGTTTTGTCATTAGTTCGACAAGGTTATCAGGAATTTCGTTATACTCAGTTATACATTGGGAAAAAATGGAACACTGTAAACACATGCAGATAATGATTATTAAACATATGTATGTAAGGGGTAGGGCATAGACTGTAGTATTCGATAATTTTCACGATGCAAGCCACTTATAGTAATACCACTACAACATGATTTGAGTATGATGAAAATGTTGCTTATACATAGATGCTGCCAGTTACACTGAGAGAAAATTTGACGCACTTAAGTGCATTAAAGTTACATGCATTTTTGTCCTTAAACCGAAACACGAAAGTCTATCATGATGATGCATATAAAGTCCTATGATGCACTTGGTCACGCTGATACACTTATGTGCTTCTGTTTTGGGACAAAGCCGATGATGCATCAAAACAGGTAAAATTGTTGAACCTGAAAAGACGAAATTTCGAATTACAATCTGCGTGTTAGTAAGTAACCGCGTCTCGTTTCGCACGTGTAGCAAAACTACAAAGCTTTTGTTCACTTTCTTTTTTCGGAAATATGTTTTTCTGACTGAAATATGTTTTTCTGTCTGCTGCGATGACACACTAAACTACGCCATGAAATACCTACGTGCATCGAAATTTTTTTCAATGTAGACAAAAAGCTCCAAACGCTCACTAAACTAACGCTCGTTTTCGTCATCCACAATACAACGTTACAAAGACCCTGCTGCGCACCGTTTAACCTGTTTGAAACCAAAGCGTTATATTAATTCAACCAAGGAAGTAAAGTTCACATTCTTCAGAATGGACTGCAGATTGCAATGGTTTTCTTAGGGTAACTAGCAAGATACCATCGCTTCAGGGCAGAGCGTTAGGAAACCTGGCGGTACAGCAAACACGAGAACTCCAACGTCTATCTTCATCTCTACGCAATTAGAAAGCACAGGCGAGTTCATTTGGGGCGGACGCCTGTGCCATCAGGACAGGCAGCCAAGCAATGTGCATCGCTCGAAATTGAAGCTTTGCTCATTATGTGGTCCATGACCAGGTCACGGCAGCCAACATACGACTATGTAGGTATGCCGGGGCAACATAGAAGGCAGCATTGGTAATGGTGACACTAGGGTGCTGTAGCTCCTGACTTTAGGACCTGGGGCAGTATGTGGTGTACCTTAAAGTGTGCGTTAGGTTAGACTAGGGTAAGCTAGGTTATGTTAGGGTGGTTAAGAATAGGAAAGGCACAGATTCTGCCCAGCTAGGATAAGTCGTAAGCCTAACTTATGGCTGCTCATATTGTCCCTAATCTCAATTGGGCCACATACGACACCATCACAAATTTTCATTACGAGATGACTTGAGTTTCGTACGCTCTATGGCCATGTCCGATTGGGTCGTCCTTTTCGATCTAAGCTAAGCTCACTCGACTTGACTCGTCCGCAAATGCAGACTGGCACTTTGACGTCGCCGCTATGCATAGTGGTGCTGGTGTCAGAAGCAGCCTGGCTACATTGAGCCTACTGAAATTTCCATTTTTTGGGATTACCCGGTACGTAAGGTTGAATTCTTGAAAGTCTCCCGGGTAATCGATTAAAGGGTCCACTCTTGAAATTTGAATCAACTGGCCGAAGCCAGGGCATCTGACTGAAGTTTTGGACAAGTCAAGACTTGACATTTAATAATCTCGCTACCCAATCGAACACGCTTCAGGACGAGCTCCATCCAAGATAACGCATTTTCTTTTGCAATATAAACCTCTCATGTAACTAAGAAGCTTCGCTCGACTTTTATAGCGAATTGCTTAACAAAAACACGAGAACTTTGTGAGTTATCTGCAATCAAAACTGCTAAAAACTTTGAATTGGAGAAGTATACTATTCTGCTTATTGGGATGTGGGCTGAAGCCAAAGATATTTCTATTGAAACTCAAAATTAATCTGACTGTCACAGATATTATTTAAATTCAAAATCAAAATAGTTATTTAATTCTTAGAATAGGAGCTACGGCGAACGACATTTCATTTAAAATATGTAACTAATTAAGCTCTTGAGCTTCTTGAACTAGGGAAGCGGAGTTATATTTTCCTAGAACCGGCTGCAGCTGAAAACATTAAATTGGAAATATTAAATATAAGTAACGTCTTGAAGATTTTAAGTTGGAGATGCGGAGATATAATTCGTAGTAAGGGAGCTGCCAGGAGGGACATATAAAAAAGAAATATACTACGGTGCTCTACAGTCAGGAAGGATTTAAGACAGTCAAGTAATATTAAACTTCTTTTGCATAGTTATTCCACAAAATTTGCAACACTGTAAACTATTCGGCTCCCAGGTGCTGAATTACTGATTACTACCAAGCTGGAGCCTGTTGCAAAGAATAAAAGTGTTATTCTTCACTCATATCATCGGTCTCGTATCATATACACGATGCGCGAAATTATGTTCCAAGTCTGAATACTCGGGAATGACATGTGAAAAGAGGAAAGCTCACCCCTACTGTTAATGAGTCCGTATTAGATATCAGTTCTTTCGAATCTTCTACGTAATACTGAAAAATCATGTCATCCACGTATTTACCTACTAACACGATGACAAGCAAAACTAGCGTGTCATGATAATTAATTTTTGGTGTTATTGAAAAATAATGAACACCAATAACGAAAAGCAAATACAAAAATAGCAGTTTGCCTAAACACCACTAATCTCTGAAGAATGATTTCCATAGCATGAACTGTTGAAGAAACAAATAGGGACATATATATAGATATAAAGTATTCCTATATATATATCTACAATATCAAAAAGACAAAGGTGTTTATTTATTTGTTTGCTTATTTGTCTATATTCTGTCACGCTTGAAGAAAGAAGACAGGTAAAAATTAGGCCAGGTTACAAATGATGGCAAGTGTATACAGGAAATTTATATTTGAATACACTTCTTGTATTGTCAACCTTGAAATCAAGGCATTGGCACTCTCCTGCAACATGATTCCTGGTTTCTTCCCACAGATAAGTACGTTGCGTCCTTTATTCTTCCAACTTGATTTTATCGTCGATGAAACCGCTTTTAGTACAACAGAAAAATTTTGATCTTTATGATATCCTGGAGTTTTTATGATACCGAGTCGAAATTATAATTTTAAGTTATTATTGACTGCCTGTTCATGTCAGAGAAAGAAGAGGGTTTCTCTGCTCAGCAGGTGGGAAGCCGAGAACGGTCATCTTTGTGTCCCTTTATTTTGGCAGTTGTAGTAACGAAAATGTGCCTGCGGAGAAATATCACTAATTCTATGACGTCATTTTTGACGGATGGGTCCACTAGTCTACTTATAACATAAGTAAAAGAAGTCCTCGTTACGGGTTATATTCGTTTAATGCAATCCTTGATTCAGATTCGAATTTACAGCTCCACGTGTTCGATTTATTTACTTTTAAATCACAAGTACTTGTATCAGATACGTGGTACTAAACATTTTGAATCTCATTAAATAGCTGAACTACAGAAGCCTTGCGTGTTGAGCTGATGGCACTGAAAATCCGGGATCGGTACCATGCTAGGTAAGCGCACTTTGTGCCGCTTGAGGTTCTTAGTCGATGTTTGCTGGGAATGCACAGCTACCATGGGGCACTCATCTTGCCCAGTAATGGAGAGGGTGGGGGTGCGGGTCGTTGAACCTTTCGCTGATGGCGCCATAGTTCTTAACGATTCATGATCGACTGATGTGCTTAGTTCTCTGGGGCAGTTGGCTTATATCAGCAGCACGAACGTTCCGTGTAGGTTTTCCAGTGGAGGATGCAGTCAAGTTGCTTTACCCATAACGAGGCCTTCTGCATACGACTATACGGGGTTCAATCAAGAGAAGGAAACGACTGATCAGATATATAAAAATCTACAGGATGACAGCAAAAAAAAAAAAAAAAATACTTCGAGTTTTGAATAGCTGGACCGTGTGAAGTATAGTCACGAGATGAAGTTGTTTTTAGTTTCCGGTATACATTTTGAACATGCCTTTTCGTTTACTCGACTTTGATTTTATTATCTGTTTACTTACCTTTTACTTATACTGATAATTTACTATAGCTAATGAATTTTTGGCTAAATCCATCAAACTGATACATATATGGAGGACGGGTGTAGGAGACCGTTTTGCGGCAAATAGTTTAAACTGTAAACTAAGATCTCTTCATGATAGAAATTTATACGTTTGAAGGTTATTAAATGATCAAACGCTTTCAAAACTGACGCGTAATTCTGACGGCCGTGTCACCGGTTGCCTATAATAACTAATAGCGTCCACATCTGCTTTGCGTCAGCATTTCTTTTCAAATAGAATCAAAACTCGGTGCATAAATGTCATCGGGAGCAATGTTGAGACCATATGCAAATAAATAAATCATTGGGTATGAATAGCTGTTGTATCGGTACAATTACGTCATCAGCATTATTGCTACCCATCAACTGACATATACGTCTACTAGAACGCGTCGCAGCTCATGACGAATCAAGTACGAAAAAAACACTTTGGGTTCACCAAGTCAGAAGACTAAAGCAGAGAATTTTTGGAAATTTACAACAGTATGTTTTTATTAAATTAAAAGGCACAAAATCAGATAAATATATAATCAACGTAATGTAATAGTTGTGTCCTTCATATGCAAAATAAAGTTTGGCCATGATACGACCCCTTTAAAATAACTAAAACAGAGAAGAACGAGAGCGCGCGGTCGTGGACAAGGTGACTTGGTGCTGAGCGCAGTGTAACCGGTCCCTGTCGAGCTGTTCCGGCTGGCAAACAGGACAGACTTGAAGGCTGGATCTCTTTCTCCTAGAAAAATAGCCCTGCGCAGTAAGGTGGGACAATAAAAACCTCAACATAGTCATATCGTTCTTCCGGCAGCACCTCAGTAGGGCCGCTTAGGGTGCATGTATCTCACAGCCAGAGAGAGGTTGGTGACAAGTACGTGGAAAAAGGAAAAATAAAATATTTTTTGAAACTAACGCTTCTGCAACTGCTGTAATAAAAACTTTTTGAATCACTACATTATGCGTTTGGGTGGCTGTAAGCGTTTCAACTCTCTTGGCTGACAGTTGACATGAATTTTTACGAGAAAGTGGTTGAACTAAGACTTTAACAATAACAACTTGTATCAGGAATGTTACACGCCGATGCTTTGTATATAAATAATGCATGTAGGTCTGTATTTTTTATATATCATTTCGAATACTGGATTAGATGAGTTTGTCTCTACTTATTTCACCTACAGGTCATATTTTCATTACGAGTGAAGTATTTGTTAGTTGAATTTTTTCTTCTTAAAAAAAATATTTACGCTTTCTAAGTTCTCATACTGCTTGCTGTAAGGATAGCTGTGATTTTTTTGTAGGGAGCTTATATTAATAGAGGAAAATTTTCTTTGGATTTTGTTGCTTTTATAATTTTATCATGTATGTGCACTTTACTATTACAACTGGTAGCGAAACTCTCAAGAAAAACTGTGTTTTTAGATTTCCGATTGTTGAAGAAATTAGCAAGATTTTAAACAGTTTATCACTCGATGACTTAGCTGTGCTCTAGTAAACAGGCTTCCCTACCTACAGGAAGACAAAACGTTTATGATTTGTATTCCTGTTGATGGAATAGAAAGGATACCACACGACTTCCTTGTCTTTTTTACAATGCATAATTTACTTAGCATCATTATTATAATTAAGACTAAATGCCTGGTCGTCCATGGACAGATAATGCGACCTAACTGGAACATAAGCGACCCACCGGGGCACAGGCGCTGGTAAGAAGAGTTATTCAAAATACATCCACTGCCAACATGAACGATTGCTTATTAAAAACACGCCCGAGTACAGAACTCAGCTATTGAATGCTTCCCAACACAGGCCGGGGCATAAATGGATAATGTACCGCAAGGATTCTTATTGATTTTGAATACTTGTGGGTCACTTGGAGGAATTGGCGAATCCCAGCTGCGGTGCAATATTCATGGACGCCGCGAGGTGCCGAGGGACCCGCCAAGTGCTATGAGAAGCAGAGCAGCCCCTCCCCCCCAGGCCTCCGACCTTCCGGGGCTCGAGGAGAGGGTAAGGCAAACAAAAACTGAGACCAAGAAAGGCTCGGCGGTCCCAAGTCTTTCTTAATTATGTTTGCATTGCAGCTATGCTTGAACCGTGAATTAATTAGACGGAGCTACTCCCGAGACTCTGGACCCAAGAAGAAGAAGAAGAAAAAAAGAAGGAAAACAAGAACTCATTGACATAACAATACAAATAAGGGAACTCTCCACGCAGAAAATACATACACAGGAATGAGAGTTGGCCCCAGAGTAAACTGTAAGGGTAATAATATCATATATTCCCGATTTGCTCATTGCCACTATTGTGCATTTTACCCATACAGTAGGAGTACCTAGTTGATGTGTCGGTTAAATTTTTGAAAGTCTTTCGACACATTTATTGGCTGTGTAATTTTAAATCGATATAGTTTACAAAACCTTAGACTGATTTTTATTCGTTTTTTTAAGTATTTAGTGGGGCTTTTCTCTTCGCAATTCGAGGTGGCAGGTGCCCTGTATACACATAATCGTCCACTGCAGAATCACGACTTCCGCCTTAACAACTGAAGAATATCCTTGCAAATTCTTTCCGCCAATGTTGAGCTAGGCGCTCATGCTGAATATAACTGCTTGTGTAAGTGGAAAAGGAATTATAATTTATGACACAATTTATTACTCGAAGATGCACTAGCAAATAATGGACCCTTAGGGTATTAACGATGCTGCTCTCAGTTCCATTAATATGAGAACCCGAAGTGTTAATTAGTCTTTAATGTTTTAACCCTATCTGCACTAGGCTGTACTATGTACAATTTTGTACATCGCCAAAAAAAGCTTATTTTGCCGTATGAATACTATCACATACGCAGCCCTTGTTGTGAAACAGCATTACCTGGCAGGATTATTCTAGCTTCTGCCCAGGACTTCATAAAGTTACGAATGCCTTACTCTACATTGTGGACAAAATTGCAGAAACACGACAGCTAAAGTTATCTATTTTCCCTTATGAACTAACTTTATTAATATATTTGTCTATACATTGTGTGTAAACTAAGTCCACTTTCATTATAATTTTGTGAAGATGAGCATCATGAAGTGGTAAAATCTGAGTCGCGTTATCGTTACTTCTACACAAGTTACAGTATATTCTGCAGAATAGTAACCTGGCCTAGTACTTGCGAACTGAAGCGTAGGGAATGCGACGGTACTGCCCTCAAGCTGCACCCCAGTCTGCATATGCTACTCTTTGCATCTAACTGCGCTTTACAAGGCAAATTTTGAACGGCCGAAGCAGCTGTTGGTATCTAATTTGCAGCCCGTCAAGACCAGGCCTGCTGCTTGCTAATTGGATCTGCGTTAAATTAGGTCTTTTCGCCTCGATGTTTGTGCCTGGATTTTTTGGCCCGTGTAGACTTGCAGCAAACAGAGCGCGCCTCCGTGTCCTGCTCGAGCGATTAATGATTAGACGCCGGGATGACGAGCGAGCCTAATGGCGCCGCTATTGAGTTGTGTGAGGCGAGGTCTGAGCTTCGCTTAACGATTGGATTAGATGGAAAAGTTGACCTCTGTATCAATAGAAAAGGGTAGTTGAGAGGTGGGGAATTGATCTTGTCAACAGAGACGGGAGTATTTACCGTTGTAAACGCAAAACGACAGAAGGCAGGGTTTACGTTTGTAAACGCAGAAGGCAGGGCTTACGTTTATTATCACAGACGGGAGGGTTTAACATCCTAAACACAAACGGGTGGGTTTACCTTAGTGAACGCAGATGGGAGGGTTGATAGGATCCAGCTCTGGCAAAAGGTTTGATATTTGTCAAAACTGACGAGAAGAATGATCTCTGTAGTTATCTTTACTCAGTTTTAATTTCATAGTAATTTTCATTTTTTCTGCTTTTCCATTGCCGCATGCTGTGTTGATTGATGGGATCTTTTCTTCAAGCGAGACATTTTGGATAAGATTAAGTGGTCATAAAAACTATTTCCATATACAATGTATGCTCGTTTTGTATGATAGGCTACTACTCGTTGAGCTGGAAAGCATAAGGTGTAATGTCGGTGTGTCTACTTTCAGTCTAACGAGTATTCCTCGATTGAAATGCAATCGAAATAAATTTCAATTTTACAGAAAAAATCCCATAAAAAATTATTAGGCGCTTCTTCGATTATATATACCGGCTCTATAGTCCTGGCCAAGCGCTTACGATTTCCGATAGGGTAGGGCAGTGTAGGGTATACGATATATACTGTAGTATAGAAATGAATAATTTATGATATTGTCGCATATATATTTGCTTCATTTTTATGTGAGCGAACGCTTGAGAATACCAACAGTTTTTCAAAGTAGAAATTAAATTACGCCCTATTACTGCTCCCTGGTTAATTAAGATTCTAAAAAAAAGTGATCAAAAATTATGGCCATATACCGATACAGTATTCACATATTCCAATTCTTAAAAGACCTAAGACTCGATTCACAACCAGTATCTACGTTAGTTCACACAGCAATATCGACTAGTGAAGTATTGATCATAAAGCTGAGGCATTGATGCAGCTCACTGTGAAACCATCCAATTCTAAGTCTGTTGGATGAAAATGTCTTAAAACTATTTATATCTGAGATCTTGAAATTTGGTGTGAGTTTCGTATTGGCTGAAAGATAATAAAAAATAGTTTTTATTTTTCTTAATTTCAAAGTCTTCGCGATTGCCCGACTGAAATACCGAGATAGTGTAGAGAAAACCTAGTTATCTTAAAAGATTAAGTTCTCTTTAAGCGCAATATTTCCTTTGCCGTCGACATAGGAACCTCGTTTTTCTGCACGAGAAAGAATGCACGAGCACCAATTGAATTACACTGGAATATTGAGACCCTAATAGAATGACGATAAAAGTATTGAAGGGGACAGATTTTTCTGCTCCGTCCAGACAATAAGCAAACAACTGAGATTCTGTCCTGGGCCAGTAAATACTGACGAGAGGATGGACGTGAGCCTGCCAGACAATACACAGAGATGTGGACTTCCTTACCTGATGCAAGTCAATAATACTGTACAGATAAGCGCATTTGGTTGTAAAGACAAAACAAGAGAGATAGTTTATCATGCTCAGTACACACAGAGAACTTCTAAATCTGATTATTCAGCTAGAAACACTGATTTTTACGGATGAAAATTTAATGCTCAGTTATGTACACAGTGTTGGTGAGAAGAAATAATTTTTTCTTTCTCTTGCAGTTAAGTCTGCTTGGTTTTCCTGATTGCATGAATTTATTCAGCAGATTTTTGACTAACGTAAATATGGAAGCCAGTTACAACTCGTTCTCATAAAGGCTTAGGTTAAATATAAGCATTGATTTCAAATTTGAGGAGCAAACGCTATCCAGCCACAAAAGAAAGTTCGCGGAGTTTTAGAATAGAACTGTTCCACAATTAATGCTTAAGTGAAGAGTTAATCTAGCAATGCCAGTTTGTTTCGTGTTCATGGAAAGGCATTTTATCAGCAATATCGTTAACGGGCATGAATAAACTGACTGCACTATATACGTCTCTTGAAATAATATGTACTGTAAATTTTTAATATAAAACACAGGAGACGGCAAATTTATAACATCGCATTATGTGGCAAGTTTATACTGTAGAACTGGAAGCTTTCAGCTAGATTTCTAACCTGTGTTGAATATGTTCTAAGCAAGTACAGCATAAGTAGGCATGTCAGTGCCTGAACCAAATGACTAAGCTTGTTTTTTGACGTACGTGTATCAATTATATTATCATTATATATTAAAAATATGGAATATTGTTTTATTGCTAATAACAACTTAATAGGAAGTAATAATACAAACAATTTTACAATGAGAGATGGTGTTCTTAATGATTTTGTTATCTATTCATCTAAGAGGTACAGTATTAGAGCCCGCACTGTCTTCGTGTCGCGTAATTTGATCGAATCCCTGCCTCATTGAAGATAAATATTGTTACGTTCTTTCTAAGTTTCAATATTTCGATGTATAATATCGGTCGAAAATCTATTTTAATACATGCTTCTTTGCCTTTACTTTCTTGATTCATGAAACCATTCCCTTAAAGGTAACTATAAAGTTTGCTAAGAATATTTATGCACCGGTTTATGCTACAGGTAGTGGCATGCTAAGCCTGAAGTGATGCACGGCTGCAGGCTACCACGCATTGCCAGAGCTCTGACTGCCAAGACGGAAACGCCATATGGCAACTGTGTTCAATCTTCCCTAGGACTTTCCCCATTTTTAGATAGGTCATAGCTCTCTTAGTGGACTGTAAATATCAGAAATGCTGGCGCTGTAATCCAGAGTATTGCAAGAAGTCTCTTTTCTGGCGGAAAAGCGAAATCCAAACCTCGAGAGCACAAGACTGTAATATCATTATAGTCTTATAAGATATTTAAAATCAATGCTTTGAGTCTTCAGCGGTCCAATTAAGGCTCAGTTTTCGGAGGAACATTATCATTACTATTAGAAACTTGTCTATTTGAATGCAACCATTGAGTCCGTCCCCCCCTCCCAAGTGGCTCAGTGGTTAAAGATGTTGCCTCACTCGTTGTTATAAAACCGGACGTCCTATCCCAAGCTTGGTAGGACGGTCTTGATGGTTCAAAATGCGTGCTCAGCATTTCTGTCTCTCATAGTCTGCTTGGATGGGGAGGGAGTTAGAAGTACTGGCCGTACGGTTGCAGGGCGCAGTTATCACGTCAGCCTCCCGTCAGTGGCGCCATAGCTCAGGCAATCATGGATCGACTGCACTCTAAAGGGTCCTAGAGGGGATCTGTATGCAGCACGAACCAGTGCATGTGGGTTTCCTAGTTGGGGCGGTGGTCAATATAACGTCAACTTTACTTGAGCATATCAAACACAGGGCGGATATGATATTTTAACCTAAACATACTAAAGATATTTGGAACAGCAGCACAATGCACCCATAGCATACCGAAGAGACCACACTACACCCTCATAAGAACAGCGTGTTGTGAGGATGAACAGCTCGCTTGTCGTTCAAGCTACCGTATCTATGCTACCAAATTTAAATATATTTCCAAACGACGCGTGAGCTTCCCATTCTCGCTGCCAGTTGTTCGTGCGAGTGCATATGTGGCCTCGGTATAATGTGCTCCGTCTCTGTTACTCAGAAACTTTCAAAGTAAAGTGAGGGTTCGAAGTACCAACCTGCTCTCGGTGCTACGGTATGCAAATTTAAGAGTTAGTCTGGTGATCCATTACAGCGGTTTGACCGTCAACTGATACCAGTGGGCTGCGCACGGGAAGTTGCCTTCGTGCCTGGGCTGTTTGGGGACTCTAATTTACATATATAAAACATATATTTAATGGAAAATATCGACAGTTTCCGCACGAAATTAATCATTGGTTATAGCAGTATTGTTTGAAGCAACTGTTTCCCTGCTTCTCAAATTGGGAGGATATTTCTCTCTAGCGAACCAGATAATTCGTCTCCTAAAAATATTCCAGGCCAAAATGTTTCCCATCTAAAGCAGCTACACTTAATAGTTTAGTGACATTTACGGGACTAATTTAATACTGAAAAGAAAGAATATAACATTGTACGAGTAGCAAAATGGAGCCAATGTTGACGCTTCTTCGCAGCCTATTGCACCGATGTTACAAATCACATTAAAGCAGCTACATTATCGCATCCCGGTCGGCATTAGCTAATATTATGGGTCCTTAATATCCTGTAGATTCGCTTAGCTTTTTTACAGCAAGAGAGCAGAGAAACACGGAGTAAAAACTGGACTGAAAGACCAAGCAATCTTGGGATGCAATTCTGAGTGTGTAGATATTAATTCATGACATCATTCCGCTTGCTTCTGACTAGGTCTTAACATAAGAATTTTATGCTTGAATGTCTTTTCGTCATCAGTAGCTCAAACTTAATTATAAATGTCTATTTGTGCACAGTGACCTAAAGCCGGGATCACACTAACCTTTCGCATGGTCAACTTGATGAGCGGACTTGCAGCTTGCAAATCGTTCGTGCTACCGTATCTATGCTACTGACTTTGATGGTTTAAAAGGATGACGAGCGAGCTGAATGTGTGCTCGTCAAGTTAATCATACGCTGGCACTGTGTGACTCCGGTGCGATGCGCGGTTAAATCTTCACGCCTGCATGGCATCATTTGACGCGCACTTTGCATTTAATTGCAAAATTATAAAATTATGTAAAGCTCAGCAAAATTTTCTATGTTGCTGAAGGACAACATCTATGTGTCGGCTAAAGGGCCTTAGGTGACCTTCAGACGAGGTTCAGGTGGTGTTTTGAACGCCACCCGTCCTGTAAAGCGATGTTGGGTAGACCCTATGCGAGTTAGACATTATTGTGTTGTGTGCCCTACAGTGCATCAACCGTACAATTTATTGAAATTTTTGTTTGGAAAATAAATAGCAATAAAAATATAAATTACATTTTTGTTGCATATGTTAATGCATCCAACCTTAACTTCAATGAAATGGGTGATGCCGGGGGCACATGATACAATCATATGCTCAACTCGACGCTCAGCCTACACGTCATTCACTTTACCTATTCACTGGATACCAACTTTTTACTCTGTTTTGGAAAGACGTGCGAGCCGAATGTCCGTTAACTAGTTGAGCCTGTGTTTATATGCAGGGGCGCGTCATGAGTCTGTAGGTGACCTCACTATACCGGCAATGCGGGGGTGAGCGTGTAGTTTGCCGGTGAGATAGCCGCCCACTCTTGCTTCAATGTAGCCTTTATTGCAGACATACTTTGGTAACTAAGTGAGCAGACTTTGACGCACACGAGACTCCAAGCGGCAAAGTTCTTATTTTCAAACATGAGATTTGAAAAAAAAGAGCACTCTGAGAGCGCATACCTCTACCAAGCGACGCAATGTTCACGAAAAATTCAAACGGGTCCATAAGCTAGTGTGTGCATTTTACCGCCATCTAAATTTGGTCACTTGGGCCATTCGACGGTAATAGCAGATTCTGTAATTTTCTTGAAGATCCGTTCCTCATTGCTTAGTTGTGTTTTGACAAACCTTTTGACAAACATTGGTCAAACAAACAAACAAACAAACCGAAAGTAAATCATCACTAAAATTTGGTCATTTGTGCTTTTTAATATTTCTAATAACTCCTGTAAATTACAAAAAGATCCGTTCATACCTTTTCGAGCTATTTTGCTAACAAACGTAAAATCAAGCATAGAGACAAACAGACAAACGAACATACAGATCCTCCCAAACATGTGGTCATTTACTCTTCGTGATATACCTAACAGCTCGTAACTTTTTGAGTTATGGTTTAGAGAAAAAAGTGGCAGATAAACATACTAAAGGTTAAGCGGATCTTCACCACTAGTTAATCATCTGTTACTCTTAACATGTCTAACAATCCCTACAAATTTTGCAAAGATCCATTAATAGCTTTTAAAGTCATCTTGTCGAAAGACAAAGAGATAGACAAACAAACAGGCAGACGTACATATAAATGCCGCAGTAACCTAACTTCCTTGGCGCAGGCAATAACATAATAAGCTAATGTATAATGCATGCTAAGCAAAGAGATGAACAAGCGTCCAAACATCGTGTTTGACAACGTTGAAATAAATTACTTCCGGTAGTTTTCTCTACCCTAATTAAAGTGTAATATTGATTGAATGAAGAAAATGAAAATGGTACTGCTTGTAAAATGAAGCATGGACCCTAAAACGTGGACTACGTATAAATCTCCTATAAAGAATTAAGTTAGCTGATCATTGAACTTACATGGCAAAAAATATAATTATTGTGTTTAATGCAGTAGGTAACATTTTAAATGCAACATGCCAAAAAGACGATGCCTGGAGCTTCGAAAGATTTGATAATAAAATAATTGAGTTGAACGCAAAACATAATAATGATGAAGAAAATACTGACTGATCGTTTCATACCGAGAATAAAAAGTTGAACAAGAAAAAGAAAGTAAATTTGAATCGAAATGAGAGAAAAACCTACACCGAATAAAAAAAAATAGGATGGAGAGTTGGAAGTATTAACTTAAGTTTCTAACAGGAGTAGTTGTATTTGGAATGTAAATATATTTGTTGATTAAAAGATTTGTGGTGGAGTTCACCGAAGATCATAAAATCTGCGGATTTTACAACTGGATTTTAACTAACTATACAGAAAATATCGAGTTAAATTCACCTCACGTATGCAACATTCACATAATGAAATGATTCAAAAAGCAAGCGGTGTATTGTCAGTTGGGACATATTTTACTACTGCAGAGGTATTAGGTCAAGACAACACAATGAAATTACTAATTTTTACAGCACCATTTTGTGTTTGTGTTACCATAATTCTGTTCTTCCGTAGAGTTTATTGAATTTATAATGGTAACGCTGTAAAATATGAGAGCATTTGCTTTTAAAACTTATGGATCCACCGTACAGTGATGAAAATTTTCTGTTTAATTTTTTTTAATTCGGTAAATGTCACGAGAATTTTTCATTATTCTCTCCGTCATTTCTCTGTTAAGTTTGTGAAAATTTTTACAGTGTGCATTTGAGTAGGAACTTCAGTTCAAAGTTAGGGCTAAATTTATCTACGTAATAGTACGTGCTGCAGCGCTACATGTGCGTCTATTAACTTCTAACAATTCCTGTAATTTTCATGAAGATTCGCTTAAAACGTTTAGAGTTATGACGTTGACAAACATTATGACAAACATAAGTCAAAAATACAAACAGACCCAACGATCATCACGAAATGTGATCATTTATTTTTTTCACATTAGTAACAACTCTTGTAAATTTCATCAAAATCAATCCATAACTTTTAGAGTTGTTTTGCTAACAAGCAAACATAGCGACAAATAAACGAAATAACCAACAGATCGTCCCGAAAATTTGGTCATTTATTCTTCGTATTATACCAAACAACTAATAGAAATTTCATGAAAATCCGTCCACAATTTTTCGAGTTACAACATGAAGAAAATCAGACAGATAGACAAACAAACAGACAGATGAACGGATTTTCACCAAAGGTTAATCATCTGTTACTGCTAACATGCATAATAATCCCTATAAATTTCGTAAAGATCCATTCTTAACTGTTTGAGTAATGTTTATGACAGACAAACACACAGAGAAACACAGAGATAAACTCAACAAAAACATAACCTCCTCAGCAGAGGCAATTATATTACAGTTAAGGAGCTTATAACTATCTTAGTTATGGCTGTTGCCCAATCAATGACCTGAGCGAACCATACTGTCTACGCTCACTCCGAATGTTTTGTTTCTACAAAATTGATCACGAATTGAAATTTCTAATCATATGAGCAATAAAAATACGGGAGGGTCTTGCCAAGGGGAGGCGATTCATCTGCTCCAATTGCAAGCTGAAAATTCAAGTAGAAGAAAGGACCTGCTCTCTTGATTGACTCAGTTAGCTAAAAGCGAACACGGACGATTGAATACCGCACAATCAATAGGAAATATTCACTCACTTTATTAATAGTTCAGTTCTTTTATTCAGGGAACGACACAATTTCACTAGTTTGATTGTGTAATCAATGGCAGGATCCAGGGAATGGTTTTTCTAATAGAACCGAGGGGACTGTGCATAAAAGGTCCCTTGACTACAGGTTACATAAAAAATACCATAATATAGGGCGATATATAACGTTTTTAACATTATCATTATTGGAAATTTATTCGTGTATTGAACGACAAGCTTATCAATGCTACTTATTTCCTTCAGCACCGCGTAATTATTGCTTTATTACAAGCTGCACAAACTCAGAGACTTTTGAGGTTTTTGGAGCAAAGGCTGCAACTTGACGTGTGGGAAAATCACCTAAAATATGTGTATTTGGAAACTTAAACTCACCCTACGTATGTTATTATTATTATTAAAACTTCACGCTTGGGCTCCCACGGACAGGTAATACAACCCAAATGAAGCTTCTTGCAACACCGGGAAGCCCAAAACGCTGTTAAAGGAAATCCAGCAAAAATCCATTAACAGCCGACTTAAAAGCCTGCAAGTCAACACGACCAAAAGCCGATGCAGGCAACAAATTCCAAACTTTAACCGACCAGGGCACGAAGCACCGACAGAACTGATTAGTTCGACATCTGACAGCCTCCAAAGTGAAAGAGTGCGCT
>LQNS02278180.1:2343048-2353434 GCA_001587735.2 Parhyale hawaiensis | reverse complement strand
TAGACCACTATGGTTAACCCTGTCAAACGCAGCGCTGAAATCCAACTGGACAAGGCGTGCCTCAGACCTACAGTCCAGCGCAGACTGTAAATGGTGTGACACCGACAACAGAGCGTCACAACAACAGAGATATTCTAAGCTTTGCCATTTGCGCGTGCAATGGCGTAGAAACTGCGGTGGTATCTGAGATTGTAAACTATTTGTTGGAAAGTGTCACTATGTAAGTGCAAGCCTTAGCTGCACCAGCGGCAACGTAGTTGGAAGGGTTACAAAGAACTTTTCGAAGTACCTAAGTGCTCTAGCGGACAGAGACATCAAAAGATGAGAGGCACATTGAATTTTTTTTTATGGATACGAAGCCTGTAAAAATGATATAAAATAGCCTATGGATTGTCCTGCGTTCTCACTCCAAGGTCTTTTAAAATTTTCCTTGAGTTTCGTTCCCAATACTCGTCGTAAAGTATATTGTTTCCATAAGGGAAGAGTTTTTCCGTATCGTAAAATTTCGAATTTTGTTCCATTGAAGGTCATGTTGCTGTTCAAGGACCAGTGGAAGATGTCTGATAAGTCAATTCTGCACACTATGCACGCCAGTCGCTGACTGTACTGTTGTTAATTTTTGTGTGTCGTCCGCAAATGAGCAAGGAACGGTAAATTTGCATTAGTGTCCCATATCATTGATCAAGACGAATGCTGCGACCCACCGATGACAGTTCCCATGGGATACCCATATTGGAACACTTGTGTACTACCAACCTTATCAAATGCTTTTGTAAAATCTGAACAGATTCACCCTCTTATATTGTCCTAAACTTTCTTTCAATGGTAATTATTGCATGGAATAACTCTGTCAAGTTCAGCAAGTGATGAAAGACCCAAACAAAAGGATCCACGGTAATTTGTTGCACTGGCGCCCTTTCTAAAGCTCTCTCGACGAGGGTCTGAACCCAAGCAATTGCTGCGATATGACCCCTGCTATCGCCTCGCTGGCTGGCAGCCCGTGAAATAAAAGAGACATCCCCAAATGACATTCCGACCTCGTCAACGCTGCGCCCTCAGCAGAATTGGCTCTGAAAATGTACGAAGTTGAAGGTTGCGAATGCAATGTAAGTATTTACATACACTAATTGGCAAGGGAAGACAACCTAGACAAAACTGCAGTGTAATTTGCCAGTATGTGTATATTCTATGTAAAGATTTTCGTAAGTTAAGTGGCAACGAAAAGCAGGAAGGCTTAAAACTTGTCAGCATGATTATATGACCTCTCTAATTGACTTCTGCCGGAGAACAGTATAGGCTAGATAAAACTTTTAGAATAAACTAGGTTGCCAGTAATACGATGGACTTTCATGTCAATGTTTAGGTGAGGCCAGGAGCAAGGAAAATCCGTTATGCTAAAATTTTTTCGTGCGACTTATGGTGCCTCTGTGTTGTACTGCACTTCGTTTGTAAAGGTTTACATAAATTAAGGGCAATAACTTCAAGCTAATTTTCAACTTCCGACTAATCATCAGAAAAAAAAAAAATTGTTCAGTCCACCTCCTACAAATCCTTATTCAAAAATAAAAAACTGATTGATTTTGGGCCTGGATCTGGGAACAGCAGGCTACTGTAAAAATGATGTTCGGTGCATGGGCTGTGAAGGGAAGACTGTCACGACGGGCAAATTGGATGATTTCTTAAATTTCTTATGAAAGCTGTAGCACATTACGTGTCCCGTCCAGGGACCTCGAATCCCCGTAGCAGATGAATTAGGTGCCTCGCGAGCTTATATCTCGTTTAGCGGGGACTCCGGTGACAAGCATACCAGATACCTTCATAAAATTCCAGTAATAATAAAAATTATTTTTAAATATTTCATCCATACATCACGGAGAACGGAACCCAGCGGTGAACTAATCAGAGGCTTTTTAAATTTCAAATTAGAGAGGGATTTATTTCGTTCCTTGGTGAGAAAGCTCGGAACTCAGTGGAAACCTACTAGGCTTCTTTCTAAAATTCGAATAAAAGCTGATCGATTTCGTGAATGGATCAGGAAGCACGATATCCAGTGATAAGCTCATCAGATACCATTTAAATTTCCAATTAGAAACTGATTCATTTCGTGCCTGGATTAGGGAGCACGGAAACCAGCGGTAAACGAATCAGGCTCCTCTCTGAAGTCCCAGTAAAAAATAGGTTGATTTCTTGCCTAGATCAGGAACTACGAAACCCAGCGGCAAAACGAAAAATTCCAAAAACAGAGGCGAAGGCGAGCAAACTTTGCAGTGTCGAGCTGGAAGTTAGGTCTCGCTGGAGGAAGCTTTGCAAAAACGCTGAAGAACACCGGACCATCGTTGATGTTCCTCTCCCAATCGATACATCTTTATAGCCTCTGCGACTTTTGCTAATTGGGAACACGGAACTCCGAGGCCTGGATTCGAAGATTTAGAAACTCATTGACGTAATGAAACTGAAGACGAAGTTCTTGATGTATTCAATTGCGGGATATTACTGGAATTGGAGGTCCAGAAACGCATTGAAAAGTGACACAGGAGTACGAAGTTGATTTATTCATTGACGACAAATTACAGGATTTAGAGATAAAGAAACATACCGGCAAATTGAAGAGGGGATGCGATGTTGATGTACAAGGAACATAATGCAATTTGGACTTCCAGAAGCACTCTGACAAAATGGAACAGCAACTTAGGATAATATTAAGAACTTTTCGACAGGCACAAGCAGTGAGCCGGAATAGCAAATATGTATTTACGAACACTTGGAGCCAGTAACGTGGATTTATAAATATCGATTGAAAAATCTCTGGTGGGAAATGAGGGTTTTCGAATACTGCGATAATTTCTTAAATTGTTCTTACTCGTGGATAATAAGAACTAATCATCTGATGCCACAATGATTTATTTATATAGCAAAAATACAACTGACATTTATGAGAGTAGTATCATCACAACACTGATTCAGTGGGCACTATTATATCATACACGGTAGTAATACATCATAGTTTGAAGCTATACATTCTCGAGTACTTCACACTAAAAGATTGACTAGCAAGTAACTATATGAGTGACTCACTAAATATTCATAAATCGCACAAACAGTACGGGACTAGCTACTTACACAGATTATGTAGGCGACGTAATCTGTACTACAATCTGATACAATAGTGGTTGATACGACAATAGTCTTACTTATTTATCTTCGATTTAGATACATCATAAATGGCTTGAAATAATAAATCATAAGCAACTTCAAAATCTATAGGAAAAAATTAGGGATGCGCGTCAATATATTGCATGCCAATCTAATATACTCCGCTACTGCTTAATAGATATTTCAAATATATTCTTGTCACTTAAACTATATCACATTTGCTGTAATGAAGGACTAATTTAGTACAACAACTAAGCGTATTGCTACAATTTTTAAAAGCCACTGCAAAATAATATTTTAAATTTTCAATTTCAGGTGCACGTTGAAAACTAACGATAACTGCCACAGTTGAGGGACAGGAACCCTTAACCATGTGCCGTCTGAATTAAGCGTCTGCTTTTGTTGGAATAGCAGTCATTGACAGTGCACCCTAAGATTCACCTGCTAGCGATGAGTACATGGATAAGCTACTAGAAATTTTAGGCACTGCAAATGCAAAATGGACTAGACACTGTAGCGTACGTATTCTAGCCAGAGCTAATGCTCGTGCCTGAGTATTACGCCTCGCATATGTTGATGTAACTGTAACGTTGCAGTAACCCACTTTGGCAGTCCAGGCATTCAGACTTGGGATTTGGATTTGTAATCAACGAACGTTTTCCTCCCTTTAGTTACTATTCTCGCAGTAGAATACGCAAAATGAGTAAAATTTTGATATTATGCAATTCAGGATAAACTACAAAAATATGATTAAAACAGAACTGAGGACAATTTACAAAAATGCTTGCTATAAAAATAACCCACGACAAAATATCAAAAGATCATATAAGAATAACTAACAAAAACATGATGAAAAATTACTTTGGGTAATTTATAAATATGATATAAATGTAACCCAAGATATACATAACTTTGGGTAACACTTGGGTAAAATAATATAACTAAGGTCAATGTAAATCATCTCCGTATAATGTAGGTCTAATGAGAAACCACCAAGTGCCGTCTATAGAGGTCGCTCCAAACACTGCTGCACTTGTAGAAACTGAAAAGTAAATTCTTGAGTTTTTTAGTGTTTAGGCAGTAATGTTGAAAATTACGTTAAGTTCCACATATTTTACTGTGAATTACCGCCGCTAAGGAGGTTTTGTTTTCGTCGGGTTTGTCAGTCTGTCCGCTTATTTATCTGTCTCTGTTATTCTGTTTGTCTGTCACCAAGATAACTCAATAGGTTATGGATATTGACAAAATTTACAATGATTGTTAAGTATGTTAGGAGGAACAGATGATTAACTTTGGTGAAGATCCTTTCATCCGTTTGTTTGTCTGTCTAATTTTTCCAAATACCATAACTCGAAAAGTTATGAACGGATTCTGATGATATTTATACGAGTTGTTGAATCGCAAAGAATAAATGACCAAATTTTGGAGATGATCTGTTTGTTCATTAGTTTGTCGCTGTTTTTAATTTTATACATGTTAGCACAATAACTCAAAAAGTTATGAATGGATCTCTACGAAATTTACAGGAGATGTTGGTAATGTTAAGATACATAAATGATTAAATTTGGTGATTGTAAGTTGGTCAGTTTATGAGTTTGACTAATGTTTGTCAGACTGTTTGTTAGTAGCATAACTCAAAAATTATGAAGGGATCTTTAAGAAAATTATTAAAGGTGTTTATACTGTTAAAAGGCACAAATGATTAGATCTTGGTGTTGATGCAAAGAAAATCATGGTCTAAGCACCGATATGAATTTTTCTCTACTTTTTCCTTACTTGGCCGAATCATGCACTCTCAGAGTGCTCTATTTTTTTTTTTTTACCATTGAAGGCGAAACAAAGTCCTAGTAAAAGAGCTCATCGGTTGGCCCTTCAAAGCTAGTCCAGCTAAACTAAAGCCACAGGAATTGGTTTAACTTGACTTCAGACAGAAGCTTTGGCTTCGCCACGTTAGTTCAAGTTGTAAGCGTTACGATCAGCACGAATTACGTTTGCTCCAGCTTACGGAGCAAGATTTAGTTTTCTGAAGTTTCATGGGTAATCGATAAGAGTTTATACCTCCAGCTCGATCCAACTGTCGAAGCCAGCGCATGAAATTCTGGACAAATCAAGCTCATCTGGTAATATTTCACCTGCCAGTCGATAATGCATAAAGTATGGGGGCAGTTTCTACTTGAGTCAGCTGATCAGGGAAGAGTAATATGGTAATCCTTGGCAGTGACCCCCTCGTCTTACCCAGTTTTATTATTTAGGGGCAAAATATTAATGACATGTACCTGATGATGTACTTGTACTCATACTTCAAGAGTATTCGTATGTTTATACCTTGACGTAAAAATTTCGAGCCCAACTAATAATGAGGAAATAATAAAATGGAGGACCATCTACACTTCCATTAGCTAACGGCGGCAACAGATTTTGATGATAGCGAAGTTACCAGAGGTGACGGTGATCGAGTCAACACTTACCAATAATACTAAACTGATCATGCCAATCAGTACACATCATATAATCAACTAGTTTCTCTGAATGTTATACACTAGCGTTTGGGATAACGAGCAATAAGGTGAAAACATATAAGTGTACATTTCAGTGACTTATCATGCCACAAGCTGTATAGATTTTAGTAGCTTGTGGTGTGACAAGGAACAGAAATATCACTTTTGTATTTTTGGCCGTTTTGTTTTGTTCAACAGTTTGTATTATATTAGAGAATGTGACAGCACTTTATAGGAATGTTAACGTGCTGTTACAGACATATATATGCAACATTCCCACATGGTAAAATAATGCCTTCCATATATCAAAGAAATATAAACATTTTACTCTGTACAAATAAAATAGAATCGCGTTTACTCTAACGTTTCCCATAGCCTTAAAATAAATCATACATTGTAAGCGCGTTGGTAACACTAAACACTAAAATACAGTGGTAATTTTGTTTATCGTGAATCATGCCAAATTACATCTTAACTGTTAAACAAAATACAATAATCAAAATAATTAGACGAACAATCAGCAAAATTTAGTTTATTATTTAGATAAAATGCAAATTTCTATTAGAGGCTAGTACATCTAAAATCGTGTTTCGCTAATCTGATAGACTTCCTGCCGAAAAATAAAAGAATTTTAATTATGAACTCAATTGTGAGATCATATAAATAAAATTTTCCATCAATACTCATAACAGAAAATATGCCATTACATTCTATTTTCTTGGAATAGACTTTCTTCTCATCCAGTAAAGTGCGAATATTCACTAAGCAAGCAATGACTCTCCTATTAATAATGTTGCAATCTCCTTAAAATGAAACCTCATTTCTATAGTCACTAAAACATTATAATAAAACATCGGAGCAATATCAGATGCCAGAAGGGGCTGCTAATTAATTCAACAATTAATTTCCTTCTTCCGGTCCATAAATTTCAGTGAACGGTAACTTAATTGGCTCCAAATCGAGTGAGAATTTGCTGCCCCACCGATGATGTCGCCTGCGAGAGCATTAAGTACACGTCGGTCCAGCGTGAACAATGTAGTCTGAACCCATCAAGATAACAGTAGTCGAATTCTCCTATAAGCAAAGCATGTAAACAATTAGAGTTCATACCAGTCGAGTTTTATAAATGGATTCTAAACAAGCTCTTGCGATAAAATAAGGCCCAAATCTGTTAGTAGCGATGAGCATGAAAGTATTCCAAGCTCTCTACAACCTAATCCTTCACCCGTGCTCTTAAATGAACGCCACCCACAGAATTAATGAGCCAGTAGAGGTGGAATAATAGAAATTCATGTAAGTCTTCCCCCTCCGCACCGTAAGGTATTCTGGCGCTGCTGCAAAGCGGCTTATCCTGGAAAAGGCGATTTTAAAAACTGAGCTGCTGGATTATGCAATGCACCTGACGTCTCTTGCTGGACTGTCGATAAAATTGAAGAGAATAAATCTGATATCGGAATAGGTAAAATTGCTAGTGTTGCCGAGATGACTGAAAAGCGTAATTCAAGAGATGACCAGCAGATGGTGACTATAAAAACTCACCAGAGGGAAAGAATTCACTTGAGTTGCCAACAAAAGAATTAACTTACGAAATATCAAGGAAAGAATTCACTAAAGTGTTACCAAGACAACAATTCACTAACAGTAGCGCAGAAGATATTAACGAGCTGTCGTGCACTAAAGCTTTACGAAGAAATTACTTCATTAACGAGTTATTTAGCAAACTTGGGAAGAAATGCCATGATAAAAAGAATGTCTAACATATTTGAATACGCGCTAAGCGAGAGATGTGCTTCTTATCATATAAGAATGATATTTGTGATAATCAAGATCTACTCTATTTCGTATTTAACTACGGAAAGAAAGAGAACTTATTTCATATATCTCATATTCTTATCTCATTGTTACGAATGTGGAAGCTTGAGTCGCAGACTGGGCCACCATTTTTAGGCGTATTTGTAAACCTGCTGTGTTCTTAACAAAAGTTCTTGCTGATATACTTCAATCGTGTTCTTCACGAAGGTTTTTTTAAGATGAAAAACAAAAACGTGATAGCAATTTACGTCTTAGCGTTTGAATATTTATTGTCCAGCAAAATGAAAAAAAAACTATTTGCACAAACCAGAATACAATGCAGTACAGTTTAGAAAAAACGAACTGAGAGGCAAACGTTAAGGAGCCGTTTACCGCTAAAAATGAAATGAAGACAACGGCTACTGCAACCAAAGATCGCAGTATAAGAAATCTCCAATTACAATTTCAGCAAAGGCTAGAAGTAAGTAAACAAGCATTTTTAAATAAAAATAAGGGTATCTTTTTACGAAATTACTGTCGTTACTGCTGTCATTATCTGGCAACTTGAAAAAGCTGTTAGCTTTAATATGATCTCTTTAATGGCAACACTGCCACGCTTATACAATACAGCTTGACGTGCTTCATGGGCGACTGAGAGTTGATAAATATCAGTGATATTTTATAATCAAAATAGAGCGGTTCTTCTATCACCGAGAAAGCCTCATACACATATTGTTTTGTTTTTATTAGGATTTCGTGCGTAACATCACGGAATCCCTTCTGTCAATACACATCACCTTCCAATAACATTCCTCAAAGGGTGCCCTCCGTTCAGTAGTGGAGCCCCAAGATCAAACAATGTTATTGTTAAGCGATTTCATCGAGCTCTAGAAGAAGCATTTCCCCGATAGAAACTGAATGTTTACTTAAGGCGAATTGCGGTACGCTCGACGAGATCTCAAAACTTCCCAGGCACTGCGCCCTAAGATATGCCTATGCATCAAATATTTAAATCGTTTCGTATGTTTAGAAACGGGCATCACTGAAAATAATGATAATGGTCAGCATAAAGAATTTCCTATTTTTCAAACACTTTCAGTGAAATGGTAATAACAGTATAAAAGCGTTACCTATCTTGCAGCAAGTATTAGTGAAAAAATTGTAATCAGTGCAAAGCCTTTCTTGTTTTCAAGAGAGTAGCAGAGAAATTATAGTACTCTATTAGAAGTGTTTCCTCTTTTAAAGTAGAAATCAGTAAAATACTAGTCCCTGACACTTGGATCTAAACCATACACCTTCCCACGTTAGAACAGCTAGTCATTGAACTCACGATAAATATTGTTACTATAAGTACAGCAAAACACATAAGCAAAAGTCCTTTGCCTGTAATTGAGGTAAAATCTGCATTGTAACACATATCTTCCGTGCAATAAGGATCAACTGTTCAAATTTTAATGAGACCGGATGCATCTAAAGCCGTATGAAAACAATTAAAATAACAACTGAAGATAGCTCGTAGAACGTATACCCTATTATAAAAATTGACGACATCTGGTTAAGTTGTCAGTAAGATATTTCTTTCTGTTTCTGCACGACCTTCAAGAAATATACCATAGCAAGCTTCATCAGGCCCTCATTACTTCACAATACAGCCGAAACGTCACTACAACGGACGCCTTAGAAAATATTACAGAGATAAAAACACATGTACATTGTACACTAATCTTTATCGTAATTGGGTAATTCTTTTCAGTGACGTATAGGATGTTACCGCATATTTCTAAGTAAATCTTCAACTAAAAAAAAAAAAAATCCTGAACCGTTAACAACACTTGTTCAGATAAATCTTTATTTTTTTTGGGGGAAAAATCCTTAGTCTAATCGCAATCAACACTTGCCCAGTGATATCTTCAATTAAAAAAAAACCTTAGTCGTATTCTGATCCAATTGTGATGCTTAGTTCATTGGAGACGATAAGGGTCTTGTGGTACCAGATGTTGGTGTCCAGCACAACTGAAAAGAAAAAAATGCAAATTGGGTTAATTCAACATATTATTTACTAGGGCTTTACTAAGTTATTATGTAAATTATAACACTCAATACAACTAATATTTGGAATTGTGAAATCGATTCTAAAATTTATATCTTTTCGAGACAACAATTTCAAGTAATTAGTGGAATCAGTTCCATGCAGATAGCCTATATCTTAGGAAAAGACATCATTAAGTTTGGGAAGTGCGAATATGAATGCTTGATGCGACTAATGTAGGTATTGCTCTTAATGTACTTAAATATTCGTAACACTGGAATAAAAGTGTATTTTACGAAGAGTTATAAACATCGGCATCTGAGAATAAGGAAAAGTATATTTTAAGAAGTGCCCTATATATAAGAATCGTATTATGAAGCGCATTAAATATAAGCATATATGGCAACCTTAAAACGTGTACTCTACGAGGTTTATTAGTCCAGGGAATAGGAATAATTCTATAACTTCCAAAATGTGCATATATATATATATATATACATGTTGTTCAAGTTGACTTATCATGTTGATAACGGCTTGGTCTTCTGTGAGGTGGATGAGTTGTGCGAAGTTGAGGTTTTGGTTCAAACTGGTGCGAACAGTTTGAACCAAAACCTCAACTTCGCACAACTCATCCACCTCACAGAAGACCAAGCCGTTATCAACATGATACGTCAACTTGAACGACTAAATAAACGCATCATTTACCATAGATATGGCGTTGTTTTTAACCAAACATATATGCAGTAAACTCTCTATATAACGGACACCTCTTTTGGAGCCTCAGAAATTATTTGTCCGTTATAATTAAATTTCCGGTTAATAGAGAGATCCCTAGACCTATAGGAATCTCTCTATAATCCGGAAATCTAATTATAACGGACGAAAAATTTCTGAGGCTCCAAAAGAGGTGTCCGT
>LQNS02278180.1:2296692-2335706 GCA_001587735.2 Parhyale hawaiensis | reverse complement strand
ATACAACCAGTACACACAATATACCGTCCGGCCAGCTCCACGACGCAGCACCATGTCGGCAGTGGGTGTCTGGCACATGAGGTAAACTTAGTTTTTAGGGCAAAAAAAAAAGTAAAAAAAAAAACACTCACGTGGAGGTGGGCGCCGTAGCCTGGTGTGCCCATGAATATCCAGTCCATCTTGGAGGCCTCGGAAGCAGCAGGCAGGAAGTAGGGCCTGGCGTAATGCTGTCGCAGCTCATTGGCCGCCTCCGAGTCGCAGTTACTCCTGTGACAGTTGAATAGGAACTGCGATTCTCCAAGAATAGTAGAATGATGAAAACTGCCGCTACCCCGTGATAATTGAAGGATAAAAATCACTATTTCTCCCGTGACAGCAGAAGGATATAAAATGTCAAGGCCTCCTACAGTACAGGCCTGGGTCTGTTTCGTGAAAATGCTCCCATCACGTACAGTCCGTGGACAAAGCATTACCCGCAGCTCGATATGTTTGGTGCATTCTCTGCATATTTAGGGCATACCGTATCTGGATAAAAAACTTCATTTCAGCAATTTACAGGTTACACATTACAATAGTTCAGTTTTCTATCCAGATAACTCCAAAATATGCAGAGTAGGTCCAAGAAAATTACCCTGCTGCTTGGGACTCGACTAAACTGCTACATTGATAACACACAGCATCTTTCGCATTGAAAGTTCCACACATTGATATTCTTAGCGCACCGAAAGAATAATTCGTCGCTACAGCACACCGCACCAGCTAGGTACAGTGAACTGCTAATGAGTACACGATATTTACAGTCATTATCATTATTTTTATAAGTGTCTTAAAGATAAGGACTCGACGCCTGCACATAGTTAGTCTTGTAATGCGTAAGTACTGGATTTGTCCCCTAGGTGAAGGCTGCAGCCAGAATGGACTGCTACAGTTTGTTCGAATGTTGAACAGCCGCGATGTCTTTGGGAGGCGAGAGGTACACTAGCTATCACAATCTATTGTAAATTTCAGCTGTTGAATGAATTCTCGTCATGGAACTATTGATAAACATAGATAAGTAAATAAAAAAGTTAAGAGTCGGTATTAAAAAATTCGTTTTAGTAAAAGTGCAACAGGTAATAACGGTTATACAGTAGTAAAAATATTACTAACAAAATATAATAGTAAGGTAAAAAAGTTCTGTATCCAAGCAACTTTACTATGCAATCAACTATGGCATTGAAAATAACCCCCAAAAAGTTTCTGGATCTTGTTTGAAAAAAAAAAAAAAAATTGCAAACTTTAGAACGTTCTATATTTTTGGTTATTGGCGGAATGAAGAAGCAAATACATCTGAAATCAAGTTCTCGATGGAATATGGCGGTAATGCAAACTGGAATTCTCGGAATGACTACGTAACATGGAATCTGTGAATATTAGCTCAAGCTGTCAAAGGAATATTGCGAGACTACAAACTGGAATACTTGGAACGACTACCTAACAGGAATTTATTGCTGCCGATTGGAAGGTAAATACGATGGCAATTGCACGAGGTCCATAAAACAGGATTTATGGCAACACTGTGTATAGATGGATCCACGGGAAGTGGCGGGGGAGGAGTGTAATATACTGTGTACTGGAAGCGATGAAAAGTATTAACATTCCTGTTTCAGAGGTATTTACAGGCATTAGGATTTACGTACATTACTGTATGACATGAACTGACCAATTCAATTTACATAGCCGTGTCCATAAAATGCCATGCCTTATATCTAAAGAATATAGAAGGAGATGGCGAAAGGGTGTAATATACCGACTCACTGGGAGTAATGAATGGTATTCGCATAGGTATTATTGACGTGTTTACAGGTCCTCACATTTATGCACTTCAAAGCAAAACAAAAGTGACAATTGGAATATAAACGGTTTGTGCTAAGCATGGCCATGCCTGGTATCCAAGCAGTCGAAGATTGAATTTTTTTAGCTGTTTTTATTATATTTTGAATGGGTAAAAAAATATAAACGAAAATCGTCGATAAATGTCAAGGGATTTACAGACAATTGCTTACTGTTGGCTAATCCGAAGACATTAGCTGTCCTTTAGAAGACACGTACGGAAGAATTATTGTCTTCCTAATGGTCCTAAGAGTCAAAATTATATGAAGGGCTTTTCTGATCATTGCACGTAGGAAGTATATGTACGAAAGGATTTTATGTTTATGACTCCCAGGGGAGAAATAAGAAGGGACGTCCCGTCTAGTGATCCTAAGAGACAATCACGGCTTCGCTGCTCTCACAAAACTAATACAAAAAAAAAAGATTGGTTGCCCATTACCTCCGTGGAATTATAAGAAATTATTCTATTAATGCAAATTAATTTAATACAGGAAAAAATTCGGTGGAGCAGTCAGAAGGACTCGTGTGACGAGGGTTCCATCTTTTCTTTGCTCTAATTGGAATTCGCTTTGGTGTTGAGTATTAGAGCTCGAATTCCATCAAGATGGAAGCTTCAAAGCTCCAGCCTTTCATTAATAAGTCCAAGGTAGCTCTAATTATCGTGGTAGGAGCTTGATAGCTTCGTAAATATATAAAAATTCATAAGGGTACAAATTGCTGCGGTGTCCCCCATTCCATTTACAAGAGCTTTGAAACTTGATCACTTATTTAAATGTTCCGTGCGAACTGTAAAGCGTTTTTGTACAGAATACTGGTTGGGAATATGTTTTGCTAAGGGAACATTTTAATTTGCCACATTAATGAAAACGAGAATTCAAATATCTTTTAAGTCATTTAATTCTAATATCATTTTTCTTCAATTTGCCAATATCCTACTCGATGTGACCACCTTTAGTGGAGGTGATCGAGGCACTCCGAGGCACGCACAGTATCCTGCCGACTTCAACCCATGCACGAAGAAGGGCTTGCTGCAGACCATCCCAGTTTTTGTATGTTTTTGCATAAGCCTTTGCCGCAAGAATCAACCATAGTGAATAGCACATTAGGTTAAGGTCGGGCAAAGATGAAGGCCACAAAAAACTTAATCAGTACGAAGAGCAATTTGATGATGCGCCACCCTTGGGCCCATCGTCATGTGTGTGTGAAGCTCCATTATGTCGAAAAGTCCGAATGCAGCTTTCAAAGTCTTGTTGAACTTCTACGAGCATCGAAGCCATTGTTGTCGTCAAGTAACTCTCCGTGATGATTTTTTCATCGCTGAAGAAAACCACTCCCGGCTGTGTGCCCCGGATTACTCTAATTTTGAAGCGCCTACGGGCAGTAATTAAGACTAAGTTAGTCACATGGAGTACGACATCGGTAAATTAGAGAGAAATCATTCCAGAGTTAAATGACGTAGAAAATTTTTGAATCCTCATTCTCCGTAATGGGACAAAATAACATATTTCCTGTTGAAAAACATATTCCCCACTCGGTATGTGATGACTTGGGCTCTTGATGACACGAAACACAGGAACAGTAAGTGTTTCACAGGAACTGGAGAGCATTACGCACCATCAAATTTTAATGAGTAAGAGTAGAGCGGCAAGGAGCGCACAGCGAAAGTACCTTTCATGTAATATTAAAAGTTAAGTGAAAAATTGATAAGATTTTGTGTACGCGGCATATGCCTTCAGGATGTCGTTCAAAAGAAGAAATGTCATATATATATACATATATTATATTTTTTAAATATTTTTGTTTATATATTTAATATATATGTATTATATAATTTTATTATTTAATATATAATTTTATATATAATATATATGTTGTGCTCGTTTAGTGGATTTGCGCGATCGATCGATCGCGCTGCGCGTTTGGTGGAACGTTCAAATTTTAAAATGGAAAAGAAGAAAACCAGTCCGTGCCTCCCCTAACCTACCCGACATTAAACCCGAATATAGTCCATTACCCGAAATTACGGCCTAATACCTACAACATCCACCAAACGCGCAGCGCGATCGATCGATCGCGCAAATCCACCAAACGCGCACATCATATATACACGAGGGGTGAAAAATAAGTTTTGAGTCAATAGGCAACGGTATATTGCTTATAGATATATGTTAAGAGAAAGATTCGTCGATTCCGGAGTAGCGACATAAACTGTACTTGAACAAGCCTCGCTTAGGAAGCCCATGCATTCAGTTCAAGCGAGCATCGCCAAAACGAAGTCCTTGCTGATCGCTCGCGAAGTGCGTGGGAGTGACGGTGACTATACGTGGAGAAAAAAATTGTTTTTATATTTCTGTGGCAGGTCGTGTCTATTTGAAAGGATGGGGACAACTCGCCTACAGTTTAATTCATAGCTCGAATAAACTATTGGTACCGACTTCAGAAGGGTTATGACTATGCTGTCTAAGTTTCCAGAAAGAAAACGCGCTGACACTAGCAAGTTATCAATTAAGAAACCTATCCATGATCGAAGGCGAGCAGTGAGAAGCTGAATTTCAATGCAACTTTAATTGTGACATTTTACTCGACGCTTTCGCTCTGATGCAGACAACCATAAAAGCGTGACACACCCTGTGCAGTCCAGGCGCTCACAGACAAATGGGTTTAATATTAAGCTTCCTTGCTCACTGAGTTCATGGGGCTACGCTTTGCTGGCCCGTATTTGTAGCAATTCCTCTGCATTGTAACCACTAACCTTATGATACTGCACTCTTTACGCACCCCGTATCAAAGGCAAAATGGGGCCAAAAGATTCTGGCCAATTGGTATTCATTAATTTTTCGAGTGATTCGACGGAAAAAGTTTTTTCTATGCTGAATTCAGGTCCTGAATTCTTGTACAGGTTGCTGTTTAAGATTTATTGTTATATTTGTATTTTTGTATTATTTCATTCAATTTAATGGTGGGGCCTGGCCCCTCTGGCCCCAATGCACGAGCCGTCACTGTATATTTCATAGAACATATACTTATAAGTATCTATTCTGGTTGTTTCGATAGTGTCACCGTCGTCTTCAATGCCCTTCCATTTCATAACTAAAAACTATATAAAACTAAAGGCAAGGTACTAGGTTCATCCTCGTACTATCAAAGCAAAGCCAACATTCATTATTATTGCAATAACACCAGAGTCGGATCATCAGCATGCAGTAGCAAACACAATATCAGACCCAGCACTTCTGTAACGTTAGCAAAGACTAAACGCGAGTATTGGTCTCATTACAGGACCGACGAGAAAAAAAAATTAAGCACTTTGTGAAGCCAAAGACAATTGCAGTCACGACACCTCCAGGTCTCATTTCTCCAGACTCCAACTTGAGGCAGTAAAAATTTTCCAGTTCTCCACTTAAGCTTGGTTATTTGGACTCGCGAAACCGCTTTTATTGGTCATCAAAGTCCATTGAAAAGCCAATTTTCGAGGGTTTGGCGACGTCCAGCACCGTATTATCTTCGTTGATTTTAAGTAACACGACCAGGAAGTTGAGGACGCCCAAAAGTTTCTGGAAATTTTTTATCATTATCATATTAGAAAAGGCTCTTGTCATCTTCCATCGTAAAAACGTCGTTAAGAAAAAGTAAAAGAGATTTTATAGTTCTGATATTAGCGTAGAAGTTTTGAAACGAGATAATTACAGTCATTCAGGATCAAGAGATGTGTAATTTTCAGAGATTAACTTCCAAGGTGAAGTTCTTGTAGAGAAGTTTTGGATTAAAGAAATATTTTAGTCGTGTTCGAGAAGATTTCCTGGGTGACAAGTAGATGAGAGAAATGAGGCCAAGAACGGAATAGGTTCGTAGTGAGATTGATGATTTTCATAGTTCAGCGTTGATGCTTACGTGTACAGAGCGTTGTTTTATTTGAGGTAAGCTAGTTTCTAATTTAGTTTCTCTGTTCTAGTTGAGATTTTGCGCTATCCACAAATAACGAAAATAAAAATATTTCGATTGCAAACATAATCAATCACTAAAGAACCTGACAGGCACAGACCACCTGCTGCTCAACAAATGCAAAATTACGATAATAAATACACGTGAATAGCGAAGTGTACTGTACTATTTATATACATTGCCGGTGGCGTGCACACTAAATAAATGAATTAGATAAGTACTTCAATAAAGCCACTTTTTTCTTCGCTGTTATCTACTCCTTAAATTAATTTAACTTTTAGTCTGTATGCTTAAACATAGCAGGACAAGTGGTATTCTCTAAATTACTGTTGCCATCTATTATTCCCTTTATAAAGTCCTATGGATATTATTCCAAGCCTTGAATTAAACCACTGTCTTCTCTCTATGTAACGTGACAGGCGTAAGAAAATATACTCGACTGCCCTTGACCCATTGGGTTACTAAAACTTATTCTATCCCAAACCTATCTCGTATATCCTAAACCTATCCTATCGTAAAACCAATCCGAGCTTCTCTCAGTTTATTCCCTATCTATAATTGCTAAGCTTGTATGCACCGTGACAGCCATGTAAGCAGAGAAACAAGATTATCCTAGTTTAATAGATGTATATATATAGATTAATATACGAATAAACTACACATTGTGCATTATTTTCTGTGTTGATTTGCGCTTTCAGTGTTCAGTTGTTCTTCTCCAACAGCAACAATATATATTAACATGCCTGAATATCTGACAGCTCTAGTACTGGTGATGGACGCCCATATATAAAAAACCAGCAAGACGTGACAGCTAATGAATGGTCATAGCCAACATTAACTTTTCATGGTTCGAAGAAAAATATAGATTTCAACAGTGCCTTCTATACATTATCGATTTATTTATGAGCCTTTTCATAGCGCGTGCAACTTTATCACGGCTGACGAAGCTAGAGAATTTATCTGATATTTTATTCCCCAAACTCGGCCTTTTCCTGCTATTGCACGCGACCCAATCGATGACCCGGACCTCGAAGCAGTGACATTAGCAGTCAATTATGAGGCATGGAAAACAACTCCAAGCTCATTCTAAATTCAGTAGTCTCTCGCAGCCACTAAAGCTGACGTGGAATTCTGAAAAGCCGAGCGTTATTATTACCGGCACGACCCGTAAAACGATAGAATAATATTTGGGACGGTGGGACTATTTGTTTTGTATCCGCGATACAACCGCGACTTATGGGTGCCCACAGAATAATCTTAGAATTTTCACCCCATTTGTCGGCCACGTCTATCGAAATTGTAGTCAATGCTATTGCAGCACAGAACATCGAAAGGTTGTCTGCATATGGCCAGGTAGGCATACTTTTTACCAGCATGAATTATTTCCGTGCTGAATAAGATGACGCGGGCACGAAAGTAACAAATAATTTATCTGTATAGGAACAACCCCACTTGCGCTTTCGTCTCTCTTCACGTGATGTTTGCAATAGCACATCAGTTATAAGATGAATATTTTGATTATTATTTTTCTAGAAAAAGTGACTTTGGATAGCAGAAACATTGGGCAGAGCAGAAACCTCCACCACCCCAGACAAATGAACCAACCAAGGAGCTTCTATAGAGAAGGAGGGAGCCCTGCGGCCCAAATACAGATTCGCCAGTGAGTCAACCAGATCTCTTATGGCTGTGAGATCTCATTGGTGGATGTCACGGGGAGCAGTNGCAGCCATAAGAGACTCTTTACTGATATGCGATTGGTGCATCCGATGACTGGCTGACAGCCATAAGAGACTCTTGAGCTTCAACGAGCTAAGCTACTGGCTCCCTCCTTCTCTATACAAGCTCCTTGGAACCAACCCCCCCCCCCAGACTATGTAGGGATTTGAATCAACACAGTCGGGCATTTCTTCAATATTTGTATGAAAAAATTAGCAACAACGATTATTTCAGAATTGATTGCTTTCCCTTAATTGCATCCTGGTATTCATAATACTTGGGCTATTTAGATACCTCCAGCCGCGCCAAGAGACAATGATGACGTCACTACAGTCTCCAACGGTCAATCTGAGGTGCGCTCAGAAGTTGCACTATTTTCGCAGCTTAAATTTGTTGTCAAATTTGGAATGACGACTTGTGCAGCTTCCATCGGTATCCATGCTACGTACGGTACAGCATTTTGCGCTTTCTCCACATTGTGTGGAGGGAAATTTAACAATAGTTGCAATTATTTAGCTTCATTAAGTTTGACGTCGAAAGTAAGGTTGAAACAACAATCTTGTTCAGCATAAGCATGTAAAAAGCGACGAAACATTTTACTGCTTCCTTGTAAACAACAGAAAAGGGCACAGTTTTTTCAAGTTCTGATTTACGATGAATCTAAAAAGGTATCCAAATTTTTAAAGGTAATATTTTCTAAATGCAAAGTGGCATAGCAACCAACACCCTAACAAATTATTTGCTCGCCATACGGCGGTGGTTACAAGGAAGCAACAAAGATTCGAACACTTTGCAATGCAAGTGACGATAGTGTGCACCCGTCTTAATTCGCTGTGATGTCAGAAGTAGTTCTCATGGGTATCCAGTGCACGAAATAGATGATGTAGCACGTCTTTTACTATTTTACGCATGGCTAACAAAATCGAATATAAAGTGGCAAGGTTCCTAACAGGGATCTTTGGGTGTGCAATGGAGAAGTTTAATTATTCATTAGTGCTTGCTAGTCATATACCTTGTGTACCTTGTGAGTCTTTGGACGTAGTCCAGGTGATATTTAAGTTCGATTTCTTCCAATGTTCGCTGTAGAGTTTGTCGCAAAAAAAAAAAAAAAATTCTAACGGGAGACGGGGCCGTTTCATGGAAAATACTCCACAAACACGTCAGTGTGTAAAACTTCGTACAGTATACGCTACGTGGAATTTCCACAAGCGTCGCTTGTAGGTACATAATATATTTATATGCATACAAATATTTACGCAGACACACTGACAGCAAGATTCAATATTGCACTAGTATTAAGCATTGAGAGTCTTAGCAGCAACTGAGAAATAGGTGTATTTTCTTTCTATCTTAGTGTTAATGCTAGCAAATGTAGCGTTTAACTGTTCAGTATATCTGTCTTCGTTTGATAAATATTACAATTCTCCCACAAAACATAAAAACAATCCACAGTCGACATTTGGAATAAACCGAGACCACGAGCTGCATGAACATCACCCAGCAATACTCGAATCATTTTCCTCAAGAACATATCGAATGTGGGCATTCAAGGCTGCAGCTTCCGCCTTATTCCGCCATTCCGCGTTCATGGACGCCACTTTTATGGCCTGCACGAGATTTCTCTTATCACCTAACGAAAAAAATTACATTACTCTTATAAAATTTAAAGATTTTTGCTGCTGGGAAAACTCGGCCGAGGAAAAATATTAAGTGACAGAATATTTAGTGGCTGGAAGAGAATACGCACCTGCCGAATTACTTCATGTTTCATTTAAACGTTGGTAAAGAATGAAAAGAAAAAAATCAGGTCCTGATGAGACTTTTGTGACTCATGTCAGTTAGTACAACGTTGGACCTTAAATTCTATGAATGCCTCACAAAAGCTTCGTCAAGGCTTTCCTTTCACAGGGCAATGGGCAATATCTTTTTCCTTTCTGAGCGTGTCGCGAGATTGGCTAAGTGCCACAAATAGGAAGAATACGGCGCTTTACGTGATATATGAGATATTACGCATGTTTCTAATCTAAGAATATAAGACAGCTACTGCCAGACAATGAATCAAGTTCTTTCATGCTGGGTCTGTCTCTGCTCACTTTGAAAGTTTTTTATTCGAAACGCTTAATAATAATTTTAGAGGAAAAAATGGTAAGTTCTTACTAGTTACTAGCCAATAAACCAAGGCTCTCTAATGTTGGACCTATCTTTGCTCACACTGATAGCATCTCATTAAAAGCACATATTTATATGTATTTCTGAAAAAAAAAAAATTCCTTCCAGCCAAAATACCAAAGCTCGGTTTTCGGGTTGGCCCTGTCTCTGCTCAGGTTGATGTTGGCCTTATCTCTACTCACACTGAAAACGTCTTAAAATAAGATCAATTTTTATATTTCTGTAAAAAAAACGAATAAGTTCTTACCAGCCAATATACCAAGGCTCTCCCTTCATGTTGGCCCTGTCTCTGCTCATGTTGAAGACATCGCGCAGGTTGTTGAAATTGGTTTGGTACGGGAAGAACTGACAATCTCGGTAGCTGTGGCTCAGCACCGGCGAGTCCGAGCTATAGAGACTCTTGAAGAAATCAAAAGAAAACGTCTGAGGCGCCGTCCAGTTCTCCTGACCATCCAAAATAATGACGGGTCGGCCGGAGTAAGCGTACCTGAGAGGGCAGGCGAGAGAAGACAGAATAGTGGCCGATCTTCTTGGGAATGCAGTTTGAGGGGAAAAAAGGCCATACCACCCTGGAAACTTTTGATCAAACAGGAAGTAGATGGCTGCCAATGGCAAAATCTCCATAGGTTTAATTTCCTAGAGCTTAGTTTGCAGGAAAAGGTAATACCTAGACAGAAATTATAGACAGAATAAGTAGAAGAGGGCAGGTACCAGAAAGAGCAATTCATCTCACCATCAAAAAATTTCCAAAAATTTAATTTCACAGGAAACTGAAACAGAAAGAATATCTTCCCGCTCATGAACAGTTTTGAGCAAACGGGCAAATGATGGGTGTTCGAGTCGTTCCGTCACAGTATGCTTCTTACCTAGACGCTGGAAAAAGTAAATCTACAGGAAATGGGCTTTATTGAAAGTAAGATATCTTACTTCTCCCTGTGGTTCATACACAAGTGCTGTCGTGGGACCTTAGAGCAGTAAACTTTCTGTTAATGGAGTAAGGTATATGCCAATATACACCCAATACGCCAAGTCAATTTTGACTAAACTGGAAGTATCATAGAGCGCTTCCACCAGAGAGCTGTCCTCTTTCTCTCTTTCTTTAACTTCTCGTCACCTTTTGGGACAGTACTGTTCAAGTAAAATTTGTCAATGAGATGAAACGTACACGTTCGTTGATATTTTTCTCTAACGTGGAAATTGTGACAAGAAATAGACCTTCTACCTCTATGTTCATATTCGAATGCTATTTCGCATGAAATATAGCAATAACTCAAAAATTGTAAAATAACTAATAATGTGAATATGTACATAATGTATATTGTATATGAATAATTTACACGGCAATGCAAAATATCAACAAGGGAGAGCATACCAGCTGATAGAGAAGTTAATATGCGGTTATGTCCCACTTAATAATTATTTCCTCATCTGACGCTATTGGTAAAAAATCATCACAAAAAAATGAACTCATTATGCTCATGAGCAAAATCATAAAAGGTGGTGGTAGCCATCCTTTAGCAGTTACTATGGGAGGCTTCCCAGCAACTGAAGGTAAAATTGCTGATGGATTATAATAATAACGTTAACGCCTTAAATTAGTAGTTACCATGTGAGGTTCTCTATAGCAATTAAAAATATGAGTATAATAAAAAATTATATCTGCACCTGTTGCCACCAGAGGCTCTCAAGCAACGTTTGCAATATTTTCTAAACAAAGCCAAAGTCCTTAGAAGTTATCTTGCGCAACTAACGTTCAAAGTTATTGTCTCATTAATATGCTGCGATCTAGCTTGAAAATAATATATGAGGGTACTTAGGAGCGCTCTACCATATGCGTAAGATAAACAGGCGCATCTTTCAAGGATTGATATGGAAACTAAAATGTGGCTGGTATCAGAAAAAAAATATGACTTCGGTACAATCTCCTAGTTTGATCACGGTTCGAATATACTGGCAAATAAACGGACATCAATAAAGTTTGTTTGTAATATTACATCACGCAATGACAAAAAAAAAAAGCTGTTGGGAAGCTCATTATACATTTTACTACTAGTAAAGGATATCTTTCCTTTGTCGGCTGAAGCATATCATTAAAAAAATACTCAAGTGACCCACTGCTTGCAGAAATTTTGTGAAAACCAAGAGAATATTCGTACTGCACTGCCGCTTAATGTAAAACAGATCAGTGCAGGAGATACGTAAAGAAACTATTGAATAAGATAAATACAACACTGCACTCATGATCGGTATATAAGAAACTTATAATAAGGTCTCACCTCTCTTCGAATTCCTCTGGGGTGACTTTAGACACAGTCTCGACATGTGTCACATCCTGGCACATGGAACAGTCCACAATGGGCCGAAATATGTCTTGAAACTTGTCAGGGAGATCGATGGTGCACTGAAATGGAACAGAAATGCTAAAATGAACTTTTAGGAGTGTGTGAGAGACAGATAACGGTGCATTGCAGCAGACAAAAATTTGAGAAAAAAAAATTCTGTTAACATGTCAGGATGGTCGATGGTACACTGTACTAAAATAGCCTAGAAATTAGCTTTTTTGATTTCGTAAAGATCGATTGTGTACTGGAACAGAATAAAAATGTACTTTTTTTTAACATCAACATACACAAAACAATTGTGATTTACATTTGAAACTTCAACTTGTCAGGAGGACTGATGCTGTATTAGAGCAGTAGAAGTTACAAATTAACCCAATGGAATAGGCCACTGAAAGCCTTAGCGCACGGAAATGAAAGAAATGAAGAAATTAACCCTATGGAACTAGATTCGGTGTTTTAAGGTTTGCAAGGATTACAGTTTAATGTCGAAATTTCTACCATTACTACTGACGGTATTTGTGTATACTTTAATCAATTTCATGCGCCATTAAAAGTGATGGTAGAACAGAAAAATTATAGGAATACTCTCAAATATAATGTATTGCGATTCTTTCTGGGCTCACTTTGAAAGTGCTCACAGACAGAACAACTCTGAGAGGTTTGATCATTTTAGGTGTTAATGCACGACGCAACTATTAGCAAGTTAAGTCAGAATTTATAGTAGCTAATAGGAACAGTTTTCTAGCTGAAATCAAAAAGAACTGTAAGTCCCAGTTTAAGCAGACGAGAAATAAAATACTGTCAATACTAAATGTTGAACAAATGCTCAAGAAATCTAGCATCAGAAACTGTTGTAGCATCCATAAAGACGGCAAATGAAAAACAAACGCAATTGAAGCGTATTGTTAACTGCGGCATAAAAAGAGTTTGGAGAGATACTGAGATGCTAGGCTATTATAAATACAAAATCTTAGTAGCTTTATTGATTGTCGATAGAAAATAGTTTATGATACGCAACCTACAAATTTCTACATTAATGAAGAGCATGTATTGAAATAAACATGGGCGAAGTTGAAATACTGTAAAGTTTATCGGGAAAATACATATTGTTCTATGCTTGCAGACAGGCTACAGAAAATGCTCAGATAATTATTATTCATGTCAGCTGAATAGCTCACAGATTAAGAAAAGTAACGAAAAAAGGAATATTCTTCATCCCTAAAGGCGCACGATCTCATTTTATTTCCCCCAGGAAGATTGCAATTAAGTGATAAAATGCTTAGGTCTTTTCCGCTCACAGCGAAGCTTCTAGCATTCTTTGCAGGCGAAGACTATACCTCGAGCAGAGCAGTCATGTATTACGACCAATTTATTCCTATTAAAGTTAAGTGACTTTAACGAGGGCTGTGGGCAGAGGCTCGCTGGGAAGAGGCTTACTGTAGGAGCGGGAGAGATATGGCCAGTGACATCAGCAGGTCTTCAAGGACTTTATGCATTAGATTCTTCCAAGTTATGTTCATTATATGAGAAGGGAACTTGCGGAAGGATGTTGAGACGTACTATAACAAATGAGTGCATCAGTGACTTGGGATCCAGTGGCAGAGAGGTAGTTTTCGCTTTTCCCCGCGTGGGTGGAGTAAGTCAATAATACCTAGTAATAAATAGAACGCCCATAGATTTTCGCAATGACGCATATTTTCCGGCGATGTTCAAACACGCTATGCTGGAGTCACAGACTCACGCACACAGAAACTTTTCTTCCATGAACGTGAAACGTTTCCACTGTTGTGCGTGTGCGTTAGCGGCGCTCCATGCTTCTCAGCAAGTGATAGTAGAGTTGATATGATATGAACAAGCCCGGCCTCCAGTCCTAAGAAAGTTTTTCGGCAAAATAGCCACTTCGTGCTTCGAGAAAACATATTTAAAAAATTAATTTAAAGTAGCGACGAATAGTGTGTGTTTTAAAAAGAAGATAAAAAAAACTAACTAAAAGTAAAAACAAGTAATTTTCATCTGAATGCTGTTCCGACAAGAGAATCATTTCTTATTTTAGACAGCAGAACAGAAATTGCAAGAAAACAAACCTGAATGACTGACGGCTTTTAATCTCTACATAACCCGCAGAAAAAGCCTTAAAAATTTTCTAAAATTGGTACTATTTATAGTTACTTGGATTTGTACGCACCCAGTATGCCGATTTTCTACTCTGTACAATATTTTCAAGCAGTCTAAAAGCTATGAAATATTTGAAATAACGAAGTCCCGATCAAAGTGCTCTCTCTAGAGGGCAAGCACTTTTAACAAGGGAAAACTGATGGGGAAAGTTCAATCTCGACGGCCCCAGTACCCCTCGAACAAGTCAGAAAACCGAAGTGGTCTCAAGTGGCAGAATTTTGAGTGGCCGAGGTTTAGGAGTGGCATACACGTTGCAGCACAACAAAGCAAACCAACTTTTAAAGTTATCAACACTATGGAAAAAATTACTTGTTTCAACTCTGTTGGTTCTTTGTGAAGTAGAACGTCTAGTAGCTGGCACGGAATTTTAATTTATTAACCAGTTTCTATTGAAGAAAACATAAACTATCAGCCAGGATATACGTTATAGACGTGTATGTTCTCAGGGAAACCGTATAAGGGCGGCGTGTAATGCGTGCTTCATAAACGGTGGTTAGATAGAAAATACATGTATTTTTCAAATACTTCTTGTATACATGACTTTTTGGTCCATATCTTGATTTGTCCCTGTTAATAGGAAAAACTATATATAGTTGATACACACTGTATGGGAGGGTTTAAATTGTGCTCTGTGTTTATTTATTTATTTTTTTTTTTCAAATTCCAAGGACGCTTTAGCAGTGGAATGTGACTTTGCAATTTACGAGCGGCGGCGGTTATGAGACAGGTAATGGAACTTCAGCGCATATCTATCCAAAAATCAGCTTTTAGTGCTATTAGTTAAGGGAGCAAGAAACATGACAAAAGTTCATTACTTGCACAGGTGCAATAACCGCTATATAATATAAGCTAGCGAACGTCTCCCATACGTATGTATGTTGCGCGCGTTTGGTGGATTTGCGCAATCGATCGCGCAAATCCAGCAAACGCGCACAACATGTACACATGAGCTGCCAAATTAAGCTCTAAAAGTCGTTTCATATCTCTTACTGCGTTCTCATCTTCAACAAAGCGCAACAGACAGTATGAGGTGTTCCTATAGTCTAAAGTATCAATGGAAATAACTACTAAACGAAATGCAGGAGCTTTGGCCACGCTGTTAAAGGAATGTCTCCGAATGCGAGTGTAGTTTATGCGGTCTTGTGCATAGTGACCATTTAGAACTGAATTCCATTCGGGTTTGAAGTTTTCAAAACTCTGAAGAAAAAACTGTTAGTTAGCAAAGCAACAGCTAGTACATAAGACCTGACGGTTTTCAAAAGCTGTAAAACTAAAACGAAGCGTTCAGCGCCTGCAGTTTCGCTGATGTACAGTTAGAAACAAAAGTTACGATAGAATTTTACGACAGAAAACCCGCTTTGGGAACACAAAGCTTGTGACAAAAGTTGTGATGGATTTTGTATAGCACTAAAAACAAGGGGCCACTTGCTGCGTGCCCTGCAACCAAAACAAGCAAAATCAAATGAATAAACTGTTTGATGCTGGACACAGAAGTTGTTTATACATGTAACTCTCGACTTTTACGCTCTCTACTTTTTAGAACGTAATTTTGCGGACCTATCTCAAATTTTACGAAATTTGTTCCCTACCCTCGAATATTACGATTTGTTCATTTTTTTTAAACGTTTTCGATGCCTAATGTATAATTTAGCATTGTGTATTGTATAACACTAACTTCTTGAGTAATTAATAGACATGCTATCAATTGCTTTTGTATATATTTCTTTTATACTGTTACAGAATAACAAAGAAATTTCTTCTACGTAAACTTAGCATAGTCCATGCTTGGAATCGAGGTTTCTTTGTACGCCATAGTGGCCCAGTGTTGCCAATTTAACATTTTTAGTGCTAGAGTTAGCATTATTTTCGGTGATTTAACATTATAAACTTGGTTTTAGCATCTAGCAGGAAAAACAGTATCAGAACAGAATATTTAGCTGTATTGGCCTTTATATTATTTCTTGGTAGCTAGTGCAATAATGTAGAGAAATTTCCAGCAAATTTATCCCATTTTGAATCAAAAATCACAAATCCTGTAATTATTCACGTCCGGTGGAAGCTTGTAGCCATGCAGCTTGTCTAATGCAGCCATGGGTGTGATCATGTTAAGTAATGGAATGCTAACATACCCATACAGTGTATTGTGTTTATGTAGTAAATGGACTCTTCCTTTTGATTGTGCAAAAAAGCTAACACTGCAGAATTTCTTAACCAAAAACGACAAGCGCGATACAAAGTTGAAGAAAGTTAGGAAGAAGATTATACCAACATTCCCCAAAACTGAACACTAGAAACTACTCAACAAATAAATTCTTTACAAAATCTGAAAAATGATTTTATAATCGCACGTTAAAAGCCATCAGCGTTTTCAAAAACCTCAACTTTGTTTCAGTTCAAAATATTCTGACTAATCGCATCGCTCTAGAAGTGTGATATTGCTTAAATGAAGAACTTAAGTATAGCTCAGTCAGTTACCCCAGTAGTCTTTTTTATGAAAAAAAAAATCACTAACATAGACGCTGTGAAGAATTTTACAGGTATTAGACCCACCTGCTGGAAAAATTATTGTTTGCTAGTAATTTGATAGAAGTGTAGCAGGAAAACTTTTACTCAGAAGTTTAATTAATACAAAAATTGAAACCAACAAAACGCTTCTACCAGTGTTTTGTCATGTGCTAGCAACATATTAGGAAGAAAATTAGCACTGTAAAAATATTAAATACTGGTGAAAAAGTTGTTATCAACGAATAAAAACATTTTATCTATGTTGCCCTTAAACAGCTCTGCAGATTTAAATGTGCTACATAAGTCCTTGTGTTTTGATAAAATTTCATTGAAACGCAATTTAAAACCTAATTTTTCTCATTATCTCGTAAAATATTGCTCTAGTATAGTTTACTGCTGTGTAAAGAGATTTAGCAATTTTAAGCATTTTTTCTTCGAGAATCTAGTAGGAAAACCCAGATTTCATTTGGCAACACTATATGTGACCTTACCTCGACTTTTACGAACGCATCTCTAGTATTACGAGTTCATGCGGTCCCCATCTCGCGTAAAAGTCGAGAGTTACATGGGGCCACTGCAGGATTAAACGAAAAGGCGAAAAATAGCATTCCGAGGAAATTGAATTTACGCACGGCTGTGTCAATCTACATATTTATCTGTTTCTATGATAGCCTTTCAATGTCTCAATATACTGTAGACATCTACAGTCTACACGTATAACTACACTGGGTACAGGAAAAAGCCCCGGCAGGGAAATTCCTGTGAAAAAAAAAAAGAAAAGGCCACCTGGAATAAGGCCCTGAGAGGAAATAAGTCCCCGCCTATAACCTAATGAATATTTATCAAAAGTTATTAATTTTGAAGTACATTATATCAGTGTAAATTAAACTATACATTATTAATCTCTACTACCCTAACATGACTTATTCTAATCACTCTTAACCGAGCCTAGTTTAGCCTCTCCTAATAGAACCTTACATAGCCTATTCTGACATATCTTCTTCTTACGTAGTTTACTTAATCTAACCTCATCTAAGATAATTTGAACAATTTTAACCCGGCCTACCTTAGCCCAAGTTACCCTGGTCTAAAGTAATGTGTTCTGATTTCGCCTATTCTAACAGTGCTTTACCTAGCAGAACTTATTTTTATTTACTCTTATATATTTCAACCACACGTAACGAAACCTTACCTATTCTAACCCAATTTATTCCCTTCCAGCCTAACTTATTCTAACCTAACTTGATCTAGAGGCTCTTAGTTCCACCTCTCGTTTATGCATACAAATGCTACTTAAAATCTAACTAAGCACAATATAATTTAGCTTACTTGGATATACATATATATAATGTACTTCAAAATAACAGCTGAGTTCTTAAATATAAGTACTTGAAGAGACAGGCGTTTTTTTTCCTCTGGAAGCTTTTTCGAGATATAAACTAACAATAAGCTACATCTTGATCTGGCTCAATTAATACCTACGTATCTACATACAATGTTGAACAAATATCTAGCTATCAGAAAATCTAGCCTATTGAGTTTTTTCATTACGTATGCATATGCAAATAAGAAATTTGGTCTCCATCCGGTAAAGGTCATCTAAGCTTCATCATGAAAAATATCAACTTTTGTCGTAAATAAACAACTGTCAAGATGTCAAAATCTATTTTCCGTTTTTTCCTCACTGGAATAAAGAAATAATAAAAAACACCAGATCCCGTCTCGATGTCCGACATTCTCTTCAGGAACATGGGAGTGAGCCACTCAGATTGAATGTCAAATTAGGTTTGTTGTCCTGGAGGTGGAGTACCGCGGACTGTACCCTGGTCGATCCCAAATAGCCACGAGGAAGACAAAACTTTTTTAGAGCAACACGACGAGAGGGACATTTGGTGCACGGGTAAGGAATTGAATTCCTGCTACCCAGTTTTTTTTTATGGAAGACGGAATAATAAGAGATGCGCTGAATTCACTGCAGATAAACTTCATATTTGTTATGGGTTCAGTATTTTTTTTTCAGTTCTGGTAACGAGTTGTTCGTGTATTTATTGGTGGTGCTCTATACCATACCTTCATATATTCATGTGCCACAAAATGTCACAATAAAAGTTATGAAAGAATCTAAGTGATGATACTGGCCATTAATCTTGAACATTCATGGAAGCGCACAAAATTTGTATCGGTTTGGACACGTCATTCAGTACTAAAAACACCAGAAAACAATACAGATTCAAAACCACAACAATATATTGCCGTATCATTACCAGAAAACTGAAGAATTTTGGTCAGAACAACTACAATTACCACTCCTATTCCCATGTAACTGAAGAACCAAGTTACAATTATTATTACAAATACTTGTACCAGTTCTGAAAACTGCAGAACCAAGGCCACAACTACATACAAATACCAATGCTGTTCCCAGAAAACTGAAGAACCATGGCCACAATACTGCTATAAATACCAATGCAGGAAGCAAGGACACAGAATATCCGCGCTAACGAAGCCTTTCTGCAGGATGCCTGGCAATGGACGACTAGAAATGGGAAAGCCAGAAGCCTTCTCTAATTAAATTAGCAGGGAACGGATTGAGAATTGCTGGCTACGATACACTGTCGGGCACGAAGTCAACATTTCTCGAGACCAATCTGTCATACGCTGCAGATTGGCGGCTGCCTTTTATACGAAGGAAATATCCAGCATGAACAATGTACGCGTGACGCTGGTTTCGGACCGCCTTGTGTTATGAGTGACTGAGCTTTGGGTATAAGCAACGTATTGAAGATAACGTGATACACTGGTTCAAGAAGAGTGAATGTGTAGCGTATAATTTCAAGCACTACTGGCTAAAGTTGCCGCTACTTTTTAAGGAAACTTCAACGAGAAAAACGAGGTATGGCATGAGACAGAGCGTTTTTGAGACTTCTGGAGGCGCTGCTGCAGAATACATTACGTGTATCAGCAATATCTGCATTATTATAAACTAGCTGCATCCGTGAAAATTCTATGGTAAGTGAATGTTTTCACTTACCATATTTAACCTGGTATAGCCTCTATATCTTAACCCACCCTGTCTGAACTATCGTCCCCCGCTCAACCCAGTCTATTCATCGCTAAGCGGTCTGTTTACCTTACGTTTCGTCTATCCTTCCCTAGTATTTCAATTTCACCACATTAGTTCTGTCAGTGATGAATTTACACTTGTGTCTTGATAAAAACAAAGAAACACGACGGTTCATTTTGTAATGTTCTCTTATGCATATGCACACCTTTCCTAAGCTCTGTTTTCCACAGTGTACACATCAATAAGTCCGCCATAATGTTGCACGTCTTAATCTGTTTCTGTCGGCGTATCCGATTTTTTCTCACTATTTCGGAACCCGTGGATAGGTACTGATCAGCAGCCCATCACTTTTCTGCATTGTTTAATGTGTTAGCTGTGTATAATAAAAGAAAACAGGTTCGACCAATTTCGTCACTCACAACAGAGTAATCTTCTGTTCTCGAGTTTGCATTCCATTTGCTTAGACATCGCACTGCAGTGGCAGATGTTTTCTCAGCAGCACATTCGCTTCAAAAGACTCAGAGCAGAGATGCCCAACACTACCCGCTTTGTTTTCCCGCAGGAGCGTATCATGGCTACGCATGTGGCTCTATTAGCAATATCATCCCCTGCCAGCAAAGCGACTATATTGTTGAATAAAAATGTGAAGCTGTAGATATGATACGGCTGAAATGATTAACATTTGAAGTCAAATCTCTAAGTTTCGTGTATCTATTTGTAAAGAGCGTGACACAAAAGGTAGGTAGGTCAAGGAGCTTCTATAGAGAAGGAGGGAGCCAGTAGCCTAGCCCGTTGAAGCTCAAGAGTCTCTTATGGCTGTCAGCCAGTTTCCCATGCACCAATCATCGCATATCAGTAAAGAGTCTCTTATGGCTGTCAGCCAGTTTCCCATGCACCAATCGCATATCAGCAACTCGGTTTGTCTGCTGCTCCCCCGTGAAACTCAGTGCTCCCCCGTCTTTTCCACCAATGAACGTCTCAGCCATAAGAGATCTGGTTGACTCGCTGGCAAGTCTGTAACTGGGCCACAAAGCTCCCTCCTTCTCTATTGAAGCTCCTTGAGGTAGGTACGTACGGAGGTAGGTAGGTAGGTAGGTAGAAGCGCATTAATATATAGATATACGTCAAGCTTTCGATTTATATACTGACCAACATTCATTACCATTTACAAAAAAACTGTAAAAAGTGCTATAGCATAGAAAAATTGTGAATTTTCGTGAATGTACTTTACGAGAAAAAGAATCTATCAGTATAGGTAACCTAAATGTGGTGAATTTGGTAAATTTGTTCCATGAGGGAAAATGGTTACATTCCCCTGTTCCTGGTCCGGAGGTCGTTCGAAGAAACACACAAGCTGTGATCGAGGCCCAGTCTTTGATTTTGGAGACTGTTAGGTGCCACACTCGTCAGTTCGGTAGTAGTTGTTTTATACCAGAACTGTGCTGGCATGAAATTTATTTCATTTATCTGTCATACCGTTTGGGGCTGCAAGTGTTGAAGTCAGCCATGAATGATTTTTGGCTTTTTGGCGGGGTTCTTCTTAGCAGCGCTTTGGAAGTCTTGGGGTGCTTAATGCCACATTTGGGGTTTTTATCACCCATTCTTGAAAGCCCTAGAGAAAATTTTTAATAATAATGAAAATTCAGATTATAGTACATGTATTGCATATCTTCACGCTCGTACATTTTTATCATCCTGTGATGCTGTATAGATATAACTTAGGGGGGAAATTCGAGCCTCGAAACAACGTCCACAGCACATCATAGAAGTGCATTAGTGTTACAGAAGTTGCCACTAGAACTACATAAATTTACATCTAAGCTTAAAGGCAAAATTTTCGTTAGATAAGTCATTATTATAACAGTAGACATCAGCGCAGACAGCGGGGCTTCGCTGATATAATTATTTTTTGCCATCATTTAGTGGCGGAGAGGTCACACGGAATCATACAAAAATGCTGCTCGTAATTCATTCACTGACTCTCAAAACTGGATGGCAGTGACACACTTTGTCAAACCTTTGGTTTCACTCTTCACCAAGATGAAAAACCCGTTTCGCAAGTCTCTCCGTGACCAGCGAGTGGTCGGGGTGTTTCAGTTATGCTTGCATTATAAACAGAGGCTTCATCACCACTTTTCAACCTGCATTGTAAATTATTATATGAAAAAAGGAAAACTGACCACACTGGAGGAATTTGTGCAGGCGTTGACGTTTTACTGTTTTCAATAACGTGTTGTTTCTGTTTATAATATTTTTAGTACTAGCGTACCAGGCCGTCAAAATGATGGCAAAGAATTTCTGATGACAGTTCTCTGCTGATCATAATTTTGTAACTAATTTGCTCATTACATCCGCCAAGGAGGTTATGTTTCCGTTGGGTTTGTCTGTCTGGCTGTTATTCTGTCTCACTGTCACCAAGATAACTCAAAAAGTCATGGACGGATTTTGACGAAACTTATATGAGTTGTTAGGAGGCATAGAAGATTAACTTTTGGTGAAGCTTTGTCTATCCGTTTGTTTGTTTGTCTGCCTATTTTTCGTTAGCACCATAAGTTCATAAGTAATGGACGGATTTTCATGAAATTTACAGGAGTTGTTGGGTTTATTACAGAGAGTAATGGTCAAATTTTTGTGATGATGTGTTGGTTCGTTCGTTTGTTTGTCGTTGTGTTTGATTTTATGTTTGTTAGCGCACTAACTCAAAAAATTATGGATGAACCTTTATGAAATTTTCAAGAATTGCTAGTAATAATAAAATACGTAATCAATTAAATTTTGGTGATTATCGGTCGGTCCGTTTGTGTGTTTGATTTATGGTTGTTAAAATATTTTTTAGCGCAATAACTAAAAAACTATGGATGGCTTCCTGTAAAATTTTCAGGAATAGTTAGTAATGTAGAAAGACCTAATAGACTAAATTTTGGTGATGATCGGTTGGTCCGTTTGTATGTATGACTCATGTTTATTAAAATGTTTGTTAGTAGCATAACTCAAAAACGGATCTCTAAGAAAATTACAGACACTGTTAATACTATCAAACGGCACAAGTGTTCAGATTTTGGTGTTGATACAAAGCAAATCATGGTTTCAGAGCCGATCTGAACTTTTCATTACCGCTGCCTTGCTTGGCGGAGGTTGCACTCTCAGAGTACTCTAGTTATTTTTTGAAATCCAATTGAAACGCCCTAAGCCTTTAAAAAAAATGCGTGTGAAGATCCACTGGAACTGCGAATCTGAAGGACCACGAGAGATTAGAATTCTAGACCTTAATTTTACTGAAAAATGCAAACCTTTTCTCTATTGATATATCAACCAGCTGTTATTTTGTAGCCCGCCGTTGAGTGTCACTTCTAATATAAATGGAGCTCGGTATCGAAGATACTCGATGATATCACGTAAGTCAGTGTATTTTGTTGAAGCTAAAAGCTGTTTTATTGAAAGAAGAAACCAAAATGCACTATATATATATATATATATATATTTCATTATATATATTTGCTGCCAAGAAATCCTCGTGTTTTCGTTGCCCGCCAGCTGCTGACTGCTGAAGAATATCTTACCATTTCCACCATTGACCATGTACTTAATTGGAGTTTGAGCATGAAACGAGTTTAGGGCAGCTCAAGTTTGGATGTAAGGAAACTCACAAGAGAGCGCAAATCACGATGCATGAGAATGCTAAGAGCAGCTGCACGTATCTTCATTGATTAGCTTTCAACGATGGCAAAGCAAGAAGTACAGTCAATTAGGAGTAGTAGTAAAAAAGTTTGCCATCAGTTGCAGCCTGGTCTATTTTACACCTATCAGTTTTCCGCGAAGCGTGACTAGATGACCACAGTCTCCAACCTGATCTAATTTTCTCTTACTAATTTGTTAAAGCGGAACAGAAAACGGACAGATCGACAAATAAACAAACAAACAAACAAATAAACAGATTAATACACACTGGTCTTTACTATACAGTATTGTAGATAATGATTATCACTAGGACGTTCAGCACAAATGCAACATTCGGCAGTCTCTGGCTTGAGCAGATGGCACTAGAAATTTTGTCTACAACGAGGCCAAATTTAAAGATATTGCTAGGATATTCTGAAACCCTCCAGCACAGCCAAAATACGGTGTATGCTGTGGCCGTAAGTCTTCCAAAGTCTGGCGGACAGACAATCAAAAGACTTAATTCCTCGTTAGAGCTTGTCTCGCTTTGGGCATTGTTGTAGGTTCAATGTCTTCAGTTCAACAGTTCAAACTATTTGATGACTATATTCGTGAATCAAGATTACAGTTAACGAATACCTGAAGCGAAAAACAGTGAAATTAGATAAGAAAAAAGAACTGCATGATGCGTAATGATGTATAACTAGGATGTCCTGCAAACGTCTTTTTGAAAGTGCATATATTACTGCGCTCCACCCTAGACAGAAGCATATCAAGAAAAAATATTCGCAGTGCGACAGCAGCCTTGCCGGTGACAAGTATCAGGCCAATTATTATATCAGGTTACCTACACTGTAATTAATTTTTGCAATCTAGCAGCAACAAGTATTTACTGGATATTGGTTGTGCACATTTGCTGTGTGATTAACTGTGATAATATAAGTGTGCTTGTTTGTGCAAAAAAGTTATGCAATTAATTACAACAATTTATTACAAGAACTTTGGGGTGCTTGTTTATGTAATGATGAAACATAATTATAATCAGAATGACTTGGGTTGCTATACCTACTTAATCTATTTGTCGTTTGCGCAAGTGGGAGACTATTTCATATCATCATATTAATTTGACTGATTAATTTGCTTTTTTTTTACCTTCGCACTGTTCTGTTGAATAGGATTCATATTATTTCAGGAGAATCCGCCAGTCTGTTTCTTGGTTATGCGGAATAAACGCAACTATTTTAATATAAAAAAAATTCAGCCGAGCTTTGTTGGTTTAGGAAGCGTAGGGGACTGGCGATATATATATATATATATCGACTGTGATAAACTCAATACAAGAATATTGTCAAAGAATATTCATTTTTTCGCAATATCTTATACTAATTTGAGGTAATTACATCACATTTCATTCCCGTCGACGCAGCCATCAAAATCCGCACAATTATTATTCTGCTCGTTTACTCCAACAATAACCTTGCGGGCCTCGACAGCAGCGGGCAGTGGTGTTGGCCAGTTCCAGGCAGGCAGGAATTTTCTGAGCGACGCACACCAGGACAATTTCCCCGGCGATGTTATCGCCGAAACAAAAGCCTGGAATATGCATCCGGCGTTTGTGTAAGTGCTGGGCGTTTTCTTCCAGCCGAAGCCATTCATGAATATGGACCTTAAAGATTACAGCCCAGGACCAGGAAATCGTCCGGTCTTTCTCGCGAGAAAATGGGCACGATAGTCAAATATCGCCCGCTGGTGCACAAGAATAATGCATAATGTGAATGAGAGCCCTGGGATATCAACTACTCTGGGATGGCAGAGGCTGGAGAAACTCTGGAAACCCGAAAATATGCAAATTATACGAGTACGAGAAAAAGAGGCAATTTAGCTAGAATTAGCTTGAAGTGTGTTATTAAGGCGGACTCTTTTATAGAGAATAATAAATCATTACTCTATTGCCAACTCCTTGGATAATATTAAGCCCTATAAAGCAAAAGAAAAACCAGGTGAAGTGATCCGACTGCATGGGAACAAAATTGGCCTGTACGTTGTTGTTGCGATCCACATTAGCTCTGAGAAAGGTCTGTTATTTATCTAAATGTACTTTTTTCCTGGCCCCAGGGGTTCCCTAGGGTTTGCTAAAATTTTTGTTTTTATATGAGAAATGAATTTTATTCCAAAACAAATGAGCATCGCGATAACAGCGTATGAGTCCGTTTGATTCCCAGAAGATATAATTTGTGACCTCACCTAGACAGATAACCCACACGACTGTGTCTGGTTCTATACTCAACCCTTGACAAATTCCTGGATGCGCCTATGCTCTCATAGTGAGTGTCATGGTAGCTCCCACCGTCCCATAATGACAGGAGGAAACATCAAAACAATTATTTCCAGTTGACGCTCGAAGTGTTGAAGGCAGATGACACATGCTTCCAAGAGTGTTGGTTTAATAAGAAAGAGGTGCCTTTCGTTTGTTGGGTGTTTCCTCTCTGTTGAATGCTGCTGCCTTTTTTTCATTCAAATATTATTTAATTTAAATTCAGCTTTCATATGGCTCAAGAACAATAAAGCATATTATTTATTTTGCAGCATTTTCTCCACGACTAAAACAATTCTGGGATAGACAAAACAAGTATGTAACAATCATCCAACAGAATTGTTTCAACGAAATCATTGCTTTTTTGGGTATGAAGTACCTCTTCACAGATACATAGCAACTGGATCACTCATATACGTTTCCCCTCATTAGAGCTATTTTGCTCTAAACTGACAAGAAGCATGTTAAGTCTATGACCAAAGAAGGAAAAACGATAAGATATTCTTCACAGCAAGCCCATGAAGAGGAGTAAAGAAACTAGGTTGCAACTGTTGTAGTATTTTTACAAGTCAATGCTGTGCGGGTCACTAATGAATATAACATGTGGCTTGAGCATGAGATGGAGTGTATTTTAGCCAAAAATGGTTTTAAAAATGTCATAAATCAGCTTTATATGTATCTATACAACAACTAGAGCACTCTGAGAACGCATGTATCCGCCAAGCAAGGCAACGTTAACAAAAAATTGAAATTGGTTTTAAAACTATTAGTATATATATTCCTTTCTATCAGAACCAGAATCTGGTCATTTGTGCCTCTCAATAGTAATAACAGCTTCTGTAAGTTTCTTGAAGATCCGCTCATTACTTTTCGAGTTATGTTGCTGACAAACATTAGTCAAACAGACCAGCCGATCATCACCAAAATTTGAACATTTATGTTTTTCAACATTACTAATAAATCCCGAAAACGTCACGTACACCCGTTCATAATTTTGTGAGATATTTTGTTAAGAAACATAAAATTAAACACAAAGATAAACAAATAAACAGATCATTACAGAATTTGGTCATTTACTTTTTGTGATACACCTAACAATTCCTGAAAATTTCATAAAATTCCGTCCATAACTTTTCGAGTGATGGTACTAAGAAAAAAAAAGGAGGTAGCCACACAAGCAACCGAACAATTGGTTGAAAGGATATTCATCAAAAGGTAATCATCTGTTTCTCCTAACATGCCTAACAATCTCTGTAAATTTCATAAAGATCCGTCCATAACATTGTGAGTTATCATGGTGACAAACAAATAATCACACAGACAAACTCGACATAAACATAACGTCCTTGGCGAAAACACTAGTTAAATTGTAGCGAAGTTCGCACGGGTTTTTCAATAGATGTGAGTATATTTTATTTCGCTAATGAATTAACGGCAATGAACGGCATATTAGCATAAATTTGTCACAAATATTTTAAGCCTATTTCCTTCTCGTGAGAAATCTAGCATGAGCTTCCGCTGACAATCAGAAGTTTTGGCGAATTCAAGATCTTATATGAAGTTAGTAAATAAATTTAATAATTGCTGCTAGTGAAAAAAAAATTCTCTGAGTCCATCAAAACTTTTTAAAAATGTGAATGTCTGTCGCCAAAGGGATAACTCACCAGTAATAGATCGGAGCTACTATTGAATCAACAATGAAATCGAGAAGTTTGTCAATCACTTTCCTCGAAGCTTTTTCCTGAACAAAGAAGCAACAGAGGAGTCGTTGCATTCTACCTCACGAGAGGACACCCTTGCTTTCATGTAGGGATTCAGGTACCCTGCAAACTAAATTACATTGCCAGTCTTTCGAAACTGAAGTCTCAAGAAAGCAATAAGAAGACACATGAAAAGTGTTCCGACAAGTTTAAGATGGCGCAGCTATCTCTTCTTCCGCACTGTAAACTAGCCTCGCTTTTGTGCATGAATTGAATAACCCAACAAGTTCGGTTTCATCGACCTCCTCGCATAAACTTGAGCTTCTCAGCAAGAGAAAGGCGCAGTAGAGTGTTTCGACAAGCGGAAGATGGTCTTCCTATCGCTTCCCACCACGCTGAACGATAGCCGCGCATTTGCGAAGGGTCTGAAGAATCCCACAAGCTGGGGAGCAAAGCGATGCTTGTTTGGGCAGTGGGTGAGAGGTTCTCAACGTAGGTGGGAACAAGGGGAACTTTATGTGAGAAGGAAACTCAAATCGGAGCGTGCTTGAGAGAAGGTGCCGAGAGAGTAAGAATATTTTCTGAACTTTCTCCCGTGTCAGTCCAGCATATGCGCTAACTCTGAGTAAACACTTGATCGGATGTCGACAAGAAGATCGGGTCCAGTTATCGAATGGGGATAAAACTCACAGTTGATGCTGTATAAATGTCCATCTTACCCATAAATCAATTCTAGGTATGAATACATGTATATTTATACTAATGACACTAGCAAAGAATTGCCCTTATGGACGACAATTTGCAGTGAATCAAAGGGCACACTGTCCATGCTGTGTTGTTGATTGTTTGTTAAATGAGGACAGAGACTGCTCAATAAATTTCTAGCATTAGTGAATAGATATACTGTTTATGCTGCCACAACATAAAAAGAACTCGACCTTGCTTCAGCAGACCATGTATCATAATTTCAATACAATAGCATTGGGTTTACATTGAAGTGTAAACACTGTCGCCAGCTTCAATAAACGCGTGCACAATACGCTATGTTTAGTTTAGACTTTCGACGCTACACATAACCGAAGCTTCGCATAATTAAGCAGAGAACATAGCCGGTGAAGGTAAAGGCATGCACAGTACACCATGTGGATCTCATGCAACTGCAATACCAAGAACACAGTAGGCCTACCGTACAAGAATATTTAGACCCCACGCAATAACGTAGGATGTGCGTGGTTTTGTAATTACCAGTGGACCCGTGCGTGAAAAAATTCACGCAATAATCGACATTTTTTATTAATATAGGCCGTAGCGGAATCTTCTCTAAATTGCTTAATTTTCTTAATTGATCCATAGTCGTGCTGTCAACCTTAGGTCCTCTTTTCTCTGACTTGCCGTTTCCACATTTTCCCGCTCATGTTTATCAGCAGCTTTCATTAACTTCTGTAACCTACCTGCTTCAAGGCTTTCTTGACTGTATCGCATAGACGATTTATCTCTCTCCATTCGTAGCACGCCTTCGCTCTTGAGACTGTAGTAGTCCCGTACTTCTTATATGTTCCTTATCTTCCTTCGTAATTAGACGTGCGCCTTCTCGTATAGTGAGAGGCAGACGTACATCTTGTGTAAAACACTGCAATAAACTTCTATGTAACTCCTGCCAGCTTGTATACATGTAAGCACGCCGTCGCCAAGATACGGTCTTGCGAACTTAAATATCTGCTTCACTGAAATGCTGAAATTTTTGGGCTATGAAAATTCGCACCGATGGGTCTGAGAACGAATTGTGAGGGATGATATGCGTGATATGGAGCTGGAGGAACAAATGGTAATGGACAGAAATACATGGAATAGCAAGATCTGCTTCAGCGACCCCCTTTGAACAGGGATAATACTGCTGTAGAAGAAGAAGAGAAAGACAGTTAGCTAGATGAAATAGTTGTCTACTACCAGTGAAGAATCATCTCGTGAGCGCTCCGTTGGTCATCTGCCGAATTTACGTGTAGTGACCTGAGAGAAAAAGGTATAAAATCGGACTCCAGCATCTGCATATATATTACTCTTATTTCAAGCAGCATTTCAAACAAGACTTGTTTTCAGATAGAGGGATAAAGATCAGCCTTAGCCATCTTCTGCAACTTGGTCATCGATTTACAAAATCTGCAGCCTGGCCTTTTTTTCGCTTATCTATTTCGTTAAGAGCATGACACGAAAGATACCTCCAAATGAATATATAAGCAAACACACGACGGTGGTTTTTATTTTGTTTTGATGTAATCAACATTGGCAGTTTTGGCCGAGGCAACAGCAGTACATATATTAGATATTGACACAATACAATAACGCTGGCCTTGAATTATCACATAAACATTGTCGCTCCGTTTCGGTGGACGTATGTACAATAAATTTTAACACGAGATATTGGTCCCATACAATGCGATTGGATTTGCATTATTATGTAAACTATGTAGCCCTTTTCAGTAGAGGCATGTTCAGTGCAGGAGATAACCATGCGCAGCGGACGATAGCATCCGTTGCAACGTAACAGGATATGCACCCTTGAGGTGACTGCTCCATGCAGTCGTGGTCTAAGAAAGTAGCAGGTATGCGCAGGCCAAAAAGACAGAAAACGAATGGGAAAGAATCTCTGCAGTTGTTGCACGTCAAGGAGACTTCAAGGACTTGCATTATTTATCCTTAAATTAAATAGAGGGAGCTTGATTTAGAATAAGAAAAACTGTGCACTGATCAGTTAATTAAAATCCCACACAATAATTTTACTGCTGTAGCAATATGATAATTCATTTCCACTTAAGAATGCATAAAAGAATGCTCTGTAGTTTTCCCGGTAAACTAAAATGTTATATACACTACATATAGCTATATTATAATTATTGCATGTATGTACTGGTTGACACGTAAAAGCTACGTGTTTGTTAAAAAAAAATATATATATATATTACTAATGTGACAATTGGTTCATGCACTGCCGATGGGCCTCCAAAGGCTGACAATTGCTGCACTATATTCTCTGATGTCTCCATGTCCACCTGTTTCAATTTTAAATTGTGAAGTCGTTCAATAAAAAAGCATAACTATTGTTTTTAATGAAGAATTCGTAAAACGGATAAAAAGAGAGACAAGAACTGTCTAGGTGATCCTATCAACAATACTTTGAGCAGTCACTTTATTGAAAAAAATTCCCTAGTCATCATTCCCATTAGTAAACGGAGAAAAAAATTGCCAGCAAGATGGTAGTACTTCTGAAAAGAAGGGTTAAAAAATAGGGCAATGCACAGGGTTGAAACAACGAACAGTTGCAACATTTCAATTGAAAAATTTATGCAAGAATTTTTGCTTATTCGAACCAATCAACAAGTAACATATTTAGATTAGATAGCTGGCAGTAGACGGACCGACAGTCCCATTCCCAGAGAGTAGCCGGGACTCCTGCCCTCTAGCAGCAGACTAAAGCGACTGACTTCGACTCTCAAGGTCGCTGGTTCGTGCCCAGTTCCCAGCTGGGAATTTTCTTAGCGCGCTTGATGTGTTTGTTCAGCATCCGGTCTGCATACTGCTGCGGGTTACTGACCTTCCCCAGCAATGGGGAGGGTTGGGGGGTCGTATTTATTGTCGCATGGAGTCTTCCGCCACTAGCGCCATAGCTCTAGATATCTGTCGACTGCAGCCGTATACTCCTCTGGGGCCTGTTGGTCTATAACTGCAGCACAAACCAGTGCATGCGGGTTTCCCAGTTGGTGGTAGGGTCAAGTTGACTTTACCTTTATGAGCTATTGCTAGTATGTCAGAATCATGTTAGCATCTGAGGAAGAAAACAAAAACAGTAATAATAATAATAAGAAATGAATAAACTCAGCCAAGGAGCGGATTGTGAATGCATTATTTCTGCAGATCAGCGGAGCTCGGAAACATTAAATTTTTTAGCGAATGACACATAAAGGATTACGGTGGTCTCCGAAGCATTGGTCGTTAAAACTATTTGACTTCTGGAGGACGCGGAGTTCGAGGCTGTGGAGATTGTTGCTCCCAACGCTTGTCAAGACGATTTTTAAATGTACTCACCGTCTCCGCACCGACACCGTCAGAGGGGAGTCTATTTCAAAATTTCGCGATGCACTCACTTAGGTTCATGGCTACGGCAGCGAGGCGCCATTGCCAGACGAACAACAGGGGCCGTAGTATAAAAATATTGTTAGTTGTGTGCTTGTGAGGTGTGTATTAAGAAACTCATTGCCACTTGCTACATTGGATGAGGGATGAGGGAAATTGAAAGAAATCAAGTACCCTCCTATCTCTGGAATTATTATTGCAATTTATAAAGCAACACTTTCGGACTCGTGTTGGTGCCACTGCCGTTCAATGCTCACAACATTGAATGTCACTGATGTCGCACAGCTGATGCAGATATCACGTGACTCAACAGAGTGCCCTTCAAGCCTTGCTATTGGTTCGTGATGACGTAAATGCTCGTGACGTCACTCAGGTAAATTGCTGCGAAAAAGACCGGTATGAAAGTATCTCCTTTTAATTTACCGTGCTCGTCTCTCCCTGCAGTTTCACTCACTGCTGCCGACAAGTGAGCAATGCTCGGATCTAGCGTGAATAGTCTCCCCGGATGCCATGGGGTTCCAATTTTTTCGTTATCTGTTTTGATGGAGAGCTTTGTTCTATGCTTTTTGGAATCTTAGGTAAACGAGGTCCACTCCGTTTTCTTTATCTCTGATTTATTTAACTTTTAAAAGAAATTCAGTAAGTTGGTTAGGCAGCTTCTTCAATCTCTGAAGCTGTGCTAGGTGTTGGAAATGAGTTGGTGCATCCCCAGGTCGTTAGTGATGCGCTTCTTCAGGAGGCGTTCGATGGTTTTGCTAACGGCGAGCTAAGACTGTTTTGTTTTTTTTATCTCCCTTTTTAATTATCGGAGTCACGATAGCGAGATTATAATCCCGTGGGTGGAACTGCTTCCGTGCTTAAAGATCAGTTGAATATTTTGAACAATGGCGCTGTGATGAATGGAGCTATTTATCGCCGAACACGTACGGGCAGTAAGATTATCCGAGCCAGTGGATTTGTACTCATTAAGGTGGGTCAGTACTTGAAGGAACTCTTGGTCCGTAAAAACACACGTGTCTAAAAGAGCTACCGTGGCATCGGTAGCGGTTGGGGAATATACATCATATTTGAAGGATAAATACCGAGATGGACTACTTGTTCAGCATAAAAGCTTTTTCCTTCAGGTCATTAGCGATTTCATCATTGGGTGTTTTGAGTGGACCTAAGGTTTCTTTAGTGAGTCGTCTTGCATTTACATATTTATAGAATGCCTTTAAATTGGGTTGTGTTTTGCCATAGAGGCTACAGAAACTTCTTTTTCCAGTATAGTTACCCTGGCCACTCTTTTAACGTCCCTACATGCGATTATGTGATTGCTCCAGTTCTTTTCCGTTGATTGCGCTTCTAGGTTTTGTAACACACTTGCCGCCTGGCAGGTGGCAATGCAGTTTATGATGCCATTCCAAGTACTTACCCAGTCTCACAGTTATCTACTATTGTATTTCTACTTAATGTAGTTTACGATGCCATTCCAAGTACTAACCCAGCCTCACAGTTATCTACTATTGTATTTTTACTTTCAAACCACTGTCTCAGTTAACTAAAACAAAACAAAAAAAATCAAACTTCACAAGATTGAAAAATTAAAACACTGGTTTTAAGTAAGAAACTACGTTAACTCCATCCACTGCCGTTATTTCTACAAAAGCGTTTAATTTCCAATTATATTCTCTAATTTACAGCTATTTCAGTACTTTTTATGCCGCTGTAGTATATATCATCATTGCCATTTATTTGTTTAAAAAATTTTGCAAACATAAAAGTGCCCCAATGCAGTTCGAATCGCCAAAATTGAAATGCACAGAACATAGAAAAAGTAGCCTCATCTCCTTCGGTAAAGGAGTTAAGTCCCACTAAATTTAGAAGCACTTTTTTCTTAGTGAATGCATTACCAGGGCGTAAAAATATTTTTCTGCCGCGCTCTGTATTTTATTTCAGTGACTGCCACACTAGCTCTACATTTTTATTGCTTAGATTTTTGCTATCTATTTATAAATTTTTTAGTGAATATTTTATGCTCGTTACAATATAATGACGATGAGAAGAATCTGCCACCCACAATATATTATGAAATAAGTAACTATTTGGACACAAACAAAGTAATCTAAGATAAAAAAAAACATGAAAACGGCATCGAAGAATATGTACAAAGCATGAATTTAAATAATACATAACTCTATCAAAGGGCAATATTGCACAACGTTAACAGAAATAACGGAGAAACCAATAATGCAGGCCATCCCGTGGCACCAAACTTTCCACTTAAAGAAGTTTGGCGAGTGGCGCGACAGAGTTGCTGCATCCCCAGGAGAAACTGACAGCCCAAAACCCTTACTTTCACTAGCCAGAATTTCGAATGTATGGTCTTCAATTTCAAATTGCGTCAGGAACTTCGACGCTATATGATGTTTTCAATAAAATCGACTAATAAACAGAAAATCTTTCTTATCCATTTCGTTCCCGACTGGAACTCCAGTTCCTGCATGAGAGTTTTGATTATTGAAACTAGCGCGTTTTTTCTCGATCTGGAAATTTGGATAACATATTTTACGACCACTCCGAAGTCATGCAGTGCTTGCATTTCATTTAGACTGAATATAACTGAAGGTGGGCTCAAGTGACTGGAATGAGAGTGTCTATTATCAGCTTTTTTTTAGAACCTCATAGCAAGAGCAGAGTTTTTGGCATCGAAAGGGTTAAAATATATTTACCCCTACACTTAGATATTATTATCGCTCAAATACTGGTGTACTCCCGTCTTAACCACAACTAACACCTGAGTGATGCCCACATTGTATAGTTTCATCTATATACCTTCGTAAGTATAGGCAGATAATTGTGAGACTCCAGAAAGCCAGTATATGAAGCTGTAACAGTGGGAAGAAATTACCTCAAACTGCCTATATCTGCATACAGCAATCAAAGAGAAAACAGTAAACATAGCAAGCAATGAACTATCATTACGGCGGAAAGAACAGCTTAATACTACTGCGGTCATTGATGTTACAAAATCCTAACCAACCCTGCTTAGGCTGCTATTCTAATGACAAGAAGAGGTGAAAGGAAGCGGAGCAATGAGAGAGTTCAATTTCACATAGATCCATCGATCCCTCGATTTCTCCGAGGGTGCATCGTTTAGATAAGGAAATAGATCCTCTACGTCTTGGTAAGTTTACAGCAATGGCAGCAAAAGATGCCCGTATCAAAACTTTCGTCATTGCGTCTGAGGCGGAATGAGGCAGGCGGAAGATGATGACTCGGCGTACAAGTTTGGAGCCGCAGGGTTGTCATGAGAACTAATATTTTCCTTATGGTGTCCCTGTAATTTAGAGCCACAGTCTTTAATTTTTCTGAGGTTATATTTGCAGCTATGTAGACGATCACGAACACTGTCAACAAATATTGCGAAAGCTAATTTAAAGACAAAATACAGGGATACGCAGACAAACCAAAACTGCCCGTTGCTTGGAACATGGAAGAAATTACCGTTGTCCGTATATCGTTGTTTCCTGGAGTAACGGATTTACAACGGAGAGAAGTGCTATGTAGTTGTATTGCCCACTTCTAATAAACTGATGATCTCCCTCTCGATTTTTTTCCGCTTGTAGTACTGGTTTTGTATATTATGAATGAAAGAAGAACAACGGTAACATTGCCCACGGATACACAGGGAATCCATGCATGGAGGTATTCCCACACCAGATCAAAACGCATGAAAGCAGCCAGTGAAGATTAAAACCCAAGTAAAAAAAGCTTGTTTTAAAATATGAAGGAAAGCAACGACGAGCGTATCGATTCATATCTACCATGAACGCCAGTCCCAATACTAAAATAAACTAAATTACAACTACGATAACGTGTTATTGTTTCTTAGTTTTATTTCTCACATTACTTTACTCCCGCTTTAGAACAGCGAAAAGCAAGATCACAATTAGTTGTTATGCAATGCAGCGCTCGAATTAGCACAACAATTAACTAAGACGAACGTCGTGTTGCTAATTGCTCGTTATGTAACACAGCTATCTCTTTCTTTGGACTGAGCTGCTCGAGCGCAAGGTGAGCAGGAATCTTTGTTCTGTGATATCGTCATCTAGACAGCAATGGAAGTAAGTTTTCTAGTGAATCGAATTACATATTTGTAGTAAACAAGGTGAGCTGGACTTATCCAGAGATATCGTCATTCAGAAAATAATGGAATTACCGTGTTTAGAGAATGAAATTGTTGAGAAGTAGTAAACAAGGCGAGCTCAACTTGTCTAGAGATGTCATCATCCAGAAAATGATGGAATTTCGCCCTCTTTTGAATCAAACGGTAATTATACAATAAAGTAGGTGAGCAGGAACTGCCCGAAGATCCAGAAAATAATCGAACTACCTATTCTGGTGAATCAAACCGTCTATGCTTCGTAAACAAGACAAGTTAGACATCGTCACCCAGACAAGTACATAATTCAACCTTCTCTCTAAAGAATACAACTGCAAGAAGAACGAAAGTGAGCTGGATTTGTCACTTAATTATATCGTCATGCAAATATATATGAACTAGTTGTAACTTATCCACTGACGCATTGCAAAATAAATATCTCTATGTGATACCAAAATAGAAAGAGATAAAACGCATCGAAGTAATTGAAGTAGGACTAACTCGCGTTAAAATATTTCGAGTTTTGCGTCTAACTGCTGTGGGTAAAAAAATAATATTTTCCCGATTGATGGCCGTCAATACACTGTAACATTTCTTAAGAGTGATTGTACGGCTTTATCATAACCTCGTTGAAATCCTAGTAACTCATTCGGCAGACCGTACCACGTAACGGCACTTAATTGTTACATAAACTATCCAATTGGAGACCTACGCGTTATATAATTAAAATCATTAGCGTTTAATTACACTGGTCGAGTGATTGGTTCACTAAGGAGGAAGTTCATTTTTTTCTCGCGTAATTGCCAGGATCGCTTTCAGTGTAACCGGTGGCATGACTTTCTACCCGCTTCAAGAGACGATGAGTTTGAGTTCGCGCCATAGGGAATGACTAAGGAGAAGGGACGCATAAGAGGGTAAAATAAACTGATGTCATCGTGACTGTAACAAATGGGGCGACTTTCAGGCGATACTCAGTGCAGGAACTGAAGCTCATTCGATTCGAAATAGCGGTAGAGATTGTTGTATCCCATCACCTTTGATTTGTGTAGAACTTTAATATCGATCGTAGGGATTCACGACTTTGCTAAAATGCCATCAAAAGTGGAAGATTCAAAACTCATGATTGAAATTCCCAACAACTGGAAACTAATCTGATTAGATTACGAGATCTAAGGGGCGGATCGAACTCGCCACTTGAGTGGCTTTGAAACTGAAGACTAGCTTACCAAGTGGGCTGACTTGAAAAATGTCGACGAAAATCTTAACATGACTCAATAAGGGTTACAGTCATTGCACTATAGAGGAGACATGAATCGATACTCATTTAGTATACAGTAACTAATAGACATTATTTTTAACTACGCCGCTTCAGTTGCGCCGGAATGTGCTGCAAAATTCTTGTCAGTTTCCCACAGAAATGAAAAGAATGGAATCTTTTTTCACTATACAAGGAGTACTCGAGCACTATTATCAAGTAAAATATTAAACAACAAAACGTCGGAGTATAATTCATGGCATCAAAATCTAGATAATTAAACGATAAGATAATGCTAGACTGACCTATCCTGACTTAACTAAATACTAAATAACGAAAGAAAACGACAGACTGACCTCAACTAATTCAACGGTATTCCGCTCACCAATTTCCAATTCAACTAGCTATTAAAAACACAAAAAGTAAGAGAAACTGGTACGACCGTAAACAATCATTAACGAGAAGTCAAATGCAAGAGTAATCAAATTACGTATTAACTAGCAATAGTATGCCAGTCACTTGTTTCTAATGCAAGCAATTATCAGCTAGGAATAGAAATGCAGATTCACCATTTCCAACTTAATAAATAAATAAACTGCTAGACACAGCACTTTCTGACGCTACCAACTTTTAACATGAAGTAGAATGTCAAGCGCCACCACTCGCCAAATAACCAATTGCTAACTATCAATAGCCTGCCCGAGTCACCAATTTCCTACTGCAAACCAATTATTAGGTAACTAATAATAGAATGGCAGTTCCACAGGAACTGAAGCTCTCCGCAGTCGTTGACCATGACTCTATATAGCTTCGTCCTTTTCCCCATCGCTCTTTTCTCTCCCCGATAATGTCACAGGGAGGCGCATGTCACAACGGTGCTCATGGAACGATCTCGTCGTCCTTGGCTGCAGCTAATGGAAGAGGAAACAAAACTTGCTTGATCCAAACTTGCTTGACTTCTTGTCCAGTAGCCTCCGTGCTTGCGATTGAGAAACACTGGCATATAAAAACCAACTGGTGTGCGTCTCGACAGATCGTGCTCTTTCGGAGCAGTTGACTGCATTTCCTACGTACGTACATTGCTTTAGTAGGTCAGCATATCTTAGAAAGATAGGTACATTACTATGGTAGGTTAGCAAATACTAGTAAGCATGTTAGCTTAGTGGGATATACTTCTTAGATAATATAATAGTTACGCAATGCTGTAACAGATCATATGGCGTTAGTCGGTCGTACGATACTGCATGATGTTCTCCTTTGTGTTAGACAGTGCACAGTATTTCTCTAACATAAACTATTATCTCTAAGTTGTAGCTTCATTTTACAGTCTGTTTTTATTGCTTAGGAAAATTAATTGTATGCATTACTTAAATTATAGATGATTATTGCTCTAATAGGCAACTCTATAATACTTTCGTAGGTTTGGCTTCTTCGATATGGTACTTACTTTAGGAGGTAAGATTACTTTGGTTGGTTACTATTTTCCGAAGGTTTGTCTTTAATCGTAGTGAACAATGCGATTATAAGCTCTCAAATACGGTATATGTTGCTTCAAAAGCGTGTTACAATTATAACCCCAGGGCTACCTGTGCAACATTAACTTCACCCGGGGTCAAAGAATACCAAATTAATGCTTTTCTACCTCGTTGTCACCCATCACTCAAAAATCGTGGCCTGATGGGTACCGTACACATAGTAACCGCATCCCCTTTAATTTCCTTGGGCGGCAAACCCTTTTCACGGGTTAAGGAAATTCATCCAGGGTTGTGACGGTAAGATGCTCTCATGTCAGGAATCCAGGTATGTAGTCTCTGGACAGCTGCTACATGGCAACTCCAAACACAATATTTCCTCTAAACGACTCGCCTGAAATTAATAAAGGTGTCATAAACTCAATCCTTACCTCGACTTATATAACTAGAGCACTCTGAGAGCGCATACCTCCGCCAAGTGAGCCAATGGTAGCAAAAATTCAAATTGGCTCTGAAACCATAATTTTCTTTGCATAAACTCCAAAATCTGATCATTTGT
>LQNS02278180.1:2233431-2296366 GCA_001587735.2 Parhyale hawaiensis | reverse complement strand
ACAAACAAACAAACGGATGGACATATCTTCACCAAAAGTTAATCATCTGTTCCTCCCAACATACCTAACAATCCCTGTAAATTTCATCCAAATCGGTTAATAACTTTTTGAGTTATCCTGGTGACAGACAAACACACAGACAGACAGACAAATACGACGAAAACATAACCTCCTTGGCGGAGGTAATTAATAGTCAGATTCTGAAAAGTGTCATAATCAATCCCGTTCCTCGCTTTAGGTAAGACTGCAAACTGCTAAAGGCATCTCACATTCAATTCCTCTTCCCCCTCACGTCATGTAATCTAACCCGATTAGCTTTAACATGTCCAGGTGACATCTAATCCATGTAGCATTAACTTTGCCAGGTAATCTAATACGAATGGCTTTAAATTACTCAGAACTTCAGTCATAACATTCGCTTCGCCACTTTGGATAAAATATAAGGCTTTAATCATAAGCCCATCTGCATTTAATCAATGCTCGAGCTCGATTCCAAAATGTGTTAACATTAATACTTTGAATTGGCCGGCGAGGTTCAAATTTTCAGGCTTGACCTGTCCGGAACTTTAGACTGTTGTACTGGCCTCGTTCCTTTAAATCGAGTTTCAAGCGTTGACCCTTTATCGTTTACTCTTGAGACTTCCAAAGACTAGACTTTGCTCTCTGAAATGAGGTTTACAGCCGGTTCATCGTACTGTGGTCGCTTCTGGCATTTTGTTCTTCGTCCTACAGTTTGCATAACAATGCAAGGAAAGCCTATATGTGTTAGTTTGTACTATTAAGATAAACGAATTCCCAATCTTTCCTCTTATTCAGTTGGCTATGAACAGCGTCTAAAAGAGATTATTATTAAGAAAGATGCATGAAAATTTTGTACATGTACTGTGGCCAGCTTCTGTGTCACTCTCAACAGAAATGCATTGACCGCTTTCGCATTGCTTCTAATGACACATTTCCCCGACTTAGGAATGTGCTAAGCTCAACAAACTCAACATTTGCTCAAAAAAAAGTACACGTACTGACTGCATGGCAGTCAGAACCAGGAAATGAGCCCTCAGTCTGAAAATCAAGACAGAAAAATTAATCAGCTAATTACTAAGCATCATCCGTAATGGACTTGGCTACAAAAGATCTAACATGTATCCACGATGACATACTTTTAACAGACAGAGGCCAAACAATGGGCTTAATGCGGTCTAGGATATGTTGAGAGTACTGTGACATCTCCTTTGTTTCTTCTTAGCCCTATAGCAATAGGCTACTTTACTTCGTGCACCATGTCAGTACCTAATGAAATATTTTATTAGCTAATTCATGACAAAAAGGGTTTCGAAGTACTTAATTTTGCTTTATCATAAAATCACTTTCACAAATCCATCCAATGCCTTTGTATCTGCGAAGTGACTCACGGATGCAGAACAACACACTTCCACTGCACGCGAAAATGTCGTTTTATTTTTCTACACAGGAAGTGTGCTCACGCGCACAATATTGGAGTCAATATACACTAACATCTCACCTGGAGACAACCATACCTCTTGGTGATATGCTAAGTAAATGCTTGGGTTTGGGTAACCAATGCTGATATGAAGAAATTAAATTAATGGTATTTGGAAGTCAAATATTGAAGTCAGGGATTTAAATGCTTAAATGTGAATCAAATATTGTGGTATTAGACTAAGATGCTGGAAGTGTGAGAATCAAATACTGTGGTATTAGACTAAGATGCTGGAAGTGTGAGAATCAAATGCTGTGGGTGTAGGATTTGAACTATAGGTACAGATATTAATAAATTTGGTAATGTAATTGGCATTATGCTACCAACCATTACGAGGATTGTCGATGAATATTTCATTGGTCAAATGAAAAGGTGTGACATCATATATACTAGACAATCCAGCGTAACGTGGGGTCTGGATAGATCTAAAAGTTAAGATCTTCTCTGTGTTGTACAGAAGTAATGGTTAGGCATAGCATTAATGTTCACGCTCATTGAGCAAATTCGAACAAGCGAGAAATTCGTACGAAGTTGATGTATGCTCCCAGCAATGCACGAAAATATGCGGTATTATAGCAATGTTATGTACAGAACTTGGGTAAAGACTAGCTCGGGCAAACATAGGTGAAAGAAGTAAAAAATGTTTCATAATCATCCTGTGATGAGCAGTATCGATGAATCTTGAAAAATGCAAACAGCCTTACGGCTGATGCACGTACGGCGACATCGCTGACGCACATCTTCTATTTCATTCTCCTGCAGATTTTCCTTTCGACAGAGGCAGATTCGATAGTCTTACTCGACATCCAAAACAGTACAAAATTCAATCCAGTCTGCTATAGCACTGAAATATGTAACTATATATAGTACGATAAATCAGCTTATATGACTCAATTTCTTTCACTATTCCTTAAAATGGAGGTAGATTTCAAATGTAACAATGCACCTAGAAAATAAAAATGATAAGTCACACACGCACGACCATATCGTCCGGTCTCCAAAAATGCATTTGCAATTAATCCTTGCTTGAATATTTGAGATATTGCCAAAAACGAAGGGAAAAACAGTAGCACACGCAATCACATTTCGGCACATGGTTCATGCTCTCCCCGTTCCGTCAATGCAGTACAGTTCCGTTAATGAAAGAACGAGCTTCCATGAATGCCAAACTCGAACGATTCTAACTTTACCAATCGTGGAGCTTGATAATGGAGTCTGGTCCCTTCTGTCTGCTTTATTGCCTGCAGCTCCCTCTCCTATTGTCAAGCCTGGGGAAAATAGAATTACCTGGCGAAAAGGTGAACGCCCGAAATAATAAGGTTGACATTTAAGAAAACTTTCATGTAATCCTCACGACTGAGCGTGCGAAAAAAAAAATTAACCCGAGGAGCAGCGTCGGGAACTGAAGACGCGTTTTTTGGGGCGCGCAAAAACGGCGGGGAAAACACTCTCGCTCTCACACAGTTGCCGCTGATCTCGAGGATCAACTTTACTTTCTTCTTCAGTTAACACGACATGAGAAGTTTCATTTTTGAAACGTTGCTTCTCAGACGGAATCTAAATTTTCTTTCTAAGCCAAACAATTCGTATTGCGTAGTAAAAGATATCGGATCTTTAATCATCATGGAGTTTTAAGCATAGTAGTAAAGTGAAAACAACAACATTCTCTAATGTCATGATGTATCTTCGTAAAATATGTTTCCGGAAGGGATAATTTTTAGATAAACCACGTATGTCGGGTTTGAATCTTACATTAATTAGGGAGTTGAGGTTCTACGTCACGCCATAATTACGTTTCTGTTCAAAATTAGGGTGAGGCAACAAACAGCGTTAATAAGAACAGCCTGCTAAATTAATCACGTGATGAAAGTTGGAACAACATGAGCTACTTTCTCTGAATTCCAGCTTGCATCTTCAGGCAAACGTTAGCAATATTTTTTCGTGAGTAAACGAGTGTTACGTTGGTAACACGAGTTTTAGTTACATAAATAACTTCGTGCTTTTTTCTCTGCATTTTTCTCTCGAACATTTCCATGAAAAGTAAGTAGATAACGGAAACATGAAAATTATGTTGCCTCACTTCGCAGTCGAACAATAGAGACAGGAACCAAAGTGGGTGTTTGTAAGAGAAAAAATACGAGTCTCAATATTGTTTACTATATCACTCAGAAGGTTACCACGTACACTATCTGAAAACCAAATTACAACACAATAATCAGTACCTATTGCTGAGATCAGTGACTTGAACGATACCTATATATGAGTGAAAAGGATCAATACACAGAAATTCCGACAAGACTATGGTATAATGCTTGAACTTTTGAAGCTCTGCAATGCCTTAGCCTCAGTAACGGCACTTGACTCCGCCAGAACTGCCCAAGCCGAAATAATTTTTCCAGAAAAATGTGTCGGTCTGTTGAGTAAATTAGGTTAGTTCCAAGGCGACACTTTACGGGCAGTTTCAACTTACGAGCGGGAGAACTTGCAATCATAATTCGTGGACGCAAAGCGAGAGTTTGGGACAAAATTTGGCCCTGGGAGGAAAATGATAAAATGCAGAACTTCGCACGGTGTCTTTGTAACAATTGTTGGGTATTTGAACTGATTAGGTTGTTGGTAGCTTAGTGAAACGACAAAGCAAATTAGGTTGAACATACATATATTACCGGTACCAATGGAAAGAGGTGAAGTACCCGATCACAAAATTTTAGAGTCAAGTCTACATGTAATCAGCGTCAGAGAATTGCCTTTATAAAGTTCGCCATTGTCCTGCAATATGAGGTTTACTTTCATGAAGTGAATACCAATAACATAAGTTATATTGTTGCCTGATTATAAGTTTTCCCTTTAGGCTATGTAGTAAAGTTTACTTAATCGCTAGGTATCAGCCCAAGTAAACCTCATGATGATGCTTATTGCTTACCTGTTTACATAGGTTAAAGTTGAGCATCATGATTGAGGTTTACCTAACGAAGACATTTACGTACTTTCAATCTACATACATTGCATATGATATAAGGTATGGCTATTGATCACGCTTGTCTTTATTAACATCAGTACGTAAGATTGACCTGATGAGGGTTACCTTTAAATTCAGTGCCAGTGAGAGAATTTGATGAAAAAAATCTGTAGGCTTCTGAACTGACGAGGCCTTTCTAAATCGTCATTCCCATGAAACACATTTGGAAATTTTTTATCTGAATTTTTCTGTAGGTATACACTTATACAGAAATACCACCCATAAGTCCCCCACACACCCACACCCACGAATAAGTAGATTAATCAATAGTTATATCAGAAAAGATTATCTATTTACATATCTACTATAGATATATGTAAATCAGACATTGTCTAGATTAACAGTTTTGCCGGTATTAATTGGGCGAAGTTTCCCTGCACTTGAGAGCAATTCAGCAGCGAGCTACAGGCAGACCAGCAAAGCTGAGCAGGATCGCAAGGTCTCCCCTGCACGAACACGAACAGGTTCTTCAGCTAGAGGATGTACGTATGCTGCTGGTGGTGTTTGTGTATGCGAGTGGGAGGTGCGCCCTTATATGGAGACTGCGGCCCATGACAGAGATGTGTGCAGCGCACCAGTTGCAGCAGGTAGCAGGCCAGTTGGTGCGCAAGCGGCGGTGTTCACCAGGTAATTACTGTGATACGGAAATTGTCTAAAATGATGTGTGAGGGTAATAGATGCAAACAGGCTATTCATTTGAAATGAAATTTGCTTAATAGAATATGTGAGGGTAGGTAACAGATGTTAACAGGCAATTCTTTTGGAACTGTATTTGTTTACTAAGATGTGTGAGGGTAATATATGCAAGCAGGCAATTCCTTTGGAATGGAATTTGTTCAATAAGATATGTTACGTGTAATAGATGCAAGTAGGTAATTCCTAGTATGCGGATTTGTTTAATAGGATGTGTGAGGGTAATAGATGGTACTGTAATAATTCATTGCAAGAGTTTATGGGTTTGGTAGTTGTTATAGATTCGGTGGTACACAGGCCATTTCCTTCAGATAGAATTTGTATAATATCATATGTGAAGGTAATAGCTGGCAATGTAATGGTTCATTATAAAAGTTAACTAACTTGGCCAACCGACAATTATTGTGAGAAGGAATTTTTTTAATAAGAAACTCCGATCAAGCGCCATCTTCATTCCTGTCTATAAAAAGTTACGAAATCACCTTCCGCATTCATACTTTATTTTGAAGAAAAGATAAAAAATCCTTCAACACACTGCTGTTTTCATGCCAATACTGTGCCTTCTTGAAATTTTCTAGTAATCTCAAAAGTTGCCAAACTTTTGTTCTCTGTAACTTGCAAACGTGACTAAGGTTAATAATAATAATAATAATAATAATAATTCGCTGTAAGGCTTCATGAACTTGGTAGACGTACTTCAGTTAATGGTTTGTACAACAACGATTACCGCAAATCATACATAAATAAACATTCTGCTCTCCATAAGTTCTCTCTATACCATACGAAAAGTCAATGTTGAATTATTTCCTCTCGCATCTTTCCTATCAATCTCTTCCAATAGTTGGATTCGAATTCGAAAATGAGTTTTAGTACAAAATGCTCGTTGTTCACAAGATCGCCCGCAATTTTTTGACCGGGATACATGCACAGCAACTAACCCTTCAATAGTAATGCTAGTAATGGTAATGCTGTGGCAAGCTCATGCCATGTAAAGCACAGCCATTGCAGTTGCTTAAATTGCAAATATATTCGCCTTTGTGGGGTACACTGTTGCACTTCAATTAAATTACAGTCGAACAGTCATCGTGTATCAGAGAGTTGTATGCATGGGCCAAATTCAATATATTCTCAGGATTACTCAAAGGCCACTATAGCCGAAGTGTATAATCAAAGCCGTTGATTTGATTAGGCACAACAGAGCGACAGATGTATCACGTAGACATGAGCTTACTGGCTAGAGCTGTCACCATACGATCTATAAATATTAAAACTGCTAAATCCCTAGGGAACATCACAGAAAGGCCACATTGACGATAGCATCATAAAAGCAAGCAGAGAACATAAACTACTATGGTCTATCGCAGACATTTGCATACAGATTGTACAAAAACATGCCGTAATCATGAACTGTGGAGAACGATTTAAGCAACAAATTTGGTATATCAAGATTAGCGAAGCTTGAAAGTGGTGCAGTAACACAGATAAAAAGAAAATGTAAATAAATAATAATTTCACAGACGAATATGATGCACCATGACTAGTAAGGAAAAAGCTAGGAAAAATATGCAAATTGAGGTGGTGAATGAAAGAAATTGAATAAACAAAAAAATAAGGTTCAAACTTTCACCTCAACTTTGGCAAATTGCCATTTTAGTAGTCGAACTGGATAAGTGCGATGAAGAGAGTTAACGGCATATAGTTACTCGAACCCATTCCGCCACTACAGAGGTAGTTCGACGAATGGAGAGTTCGAATAATGAACAAAAGTCCAAACGATTATGCAATTATATTAATTTACTGATCCAGACTATTGTAAGAACATCAGAACTCGCGCGTTCGAAAGACGGAAAAACGCTCCAGTCGCGAGTCCAAATTTTTCAAAAAATTAGGAGTAAATTTTCGGCACGAATTACGATTTATGCCAATCGATAGTTCGAGAAAAGGGGCTATACCGCTGTAAGCTATACACACACACACACACACATATATATATATATATATATATATATATATATATATATATATATATATATATATATGTATATATATATATATATATATATATATATATATATATATATATATATATACCTATACATTTGAAGTAAAATTTTGTAAAACGTCAACCATGGTTAACTTATATCTATATGTCAACCTACAGTAGATTTTCTTTAAAATAAGTTTCACTGAATACCCAATAATATTTATTTATCATTGTTCAAATTTATTTGTCCCCACTTCATATTTTCCGAATTATCATATTTTGTTGTGGGGATCGAATTCTTAAAATTTCATTACGACTCAATTATGAGTCACCACTAAACATAACTGCATGCACAAGCAGAGTTAATTGAAACAATGTGCATACATTTATATTCAGGAATTATGAAGAACAAAAGTTTTTTTTAAGGAAGTTTTCAGAGGTTCTGTCATGCTTTTACTGAAAATGTTCGCACATTGTGATGAGTTCTTGGTGTATTGGGAATCATTTTTAGTGCGTCTTAGTAAGGTAGTATTAGATTTCAGGTTTTGATGAAATGTATGTTCTTTAAATAAACTTTGTTGGGAATAACATCTTGATATTTCGAGTTCAGAAAATGGGGAGAAAAATAACTGGAGTACTGGAGTAATGTTCTCTCTATTTCTATATACCTATACGAATATGTTACGCATTTTTGCAATGCGCAGCAGAGTGGTCCCCTCGCGCAAGAAACGACAAATAATTGAGGTGAATGGTTCCGTAAGAAACCATTTTTCTTAGCATAGACAATATTCGCATAGCCGCAGCTGACAAATTTCGGTTGGGTGAAATGCAAAATTGAAATCTACTGAAAAATTTTATATAGCAGTTTGTATCCGCGGTAAAATATTCAAAACTTCAGTAAATGATAAAAGAAACGCAAAATCTGAATAAGCGAGATAGTTTTTTTTAGATGGGACCTGTAGACTGTAGCTGATATCTTCGCTAATAGAAGAACTAAGGTAATCAAATATTGAATGTGAAATCGTATCCACCACTACGCCAAAGCGGTGTCGTCCATCATGAGAGATAGAAACTGAGATTGTGCCAAAAGTGTGCCGGTAATTGAGAATGACTTACCTGTTTAACGCACGTATACAAAAACTTATCAGGGGTCCAAGACCTCGAATTTTTTTGCCGATCCCGACATCTATACAAGGTCCGGGAGTCAAATGTACGTCAACTCTGCCCAAGTTACGTCTTCGGAACAATGTAAATAGAGCTTTTAGAACTTTGAATTATAGCACAGTATGAAAGCATGCACATCGAGCAAGCTGCCAATATATGAAAATAAAATACTAACGGTCAATATGGATATTGCCGACTCGAAATATTGATCTTAATTTTGTGCTTTATTTTTTTATTAGATGGGAAGAGAGATAATAGTGCGTTGTTGACTTCGAATTGATTGTGCTTACTGCTGGTATTGTGACTTAAAGCTCATGCAAGCACGTACAATAGGTATGTTTTATTGGACTTGCGACATGACTTGCGATGGGCACGTACAATAGGTATGTTTTATTGGACTTGCGACATGACTTGCGATGGGTACGTACAATAGGTATGTTTTATTGGACTTGCGACATGACGTGCGATAGGTACTTATGTCCTTTACGCAAAACGAAGGAGGAGCTGCATCAAGGGGCATCAACAACATGCAGGCGCATCGATAAAAAATGATCACTTCCTGTCCCAGAGCTGTAAACATATTATCTTGTACAGTGCACGACGTTTTCGTAACAGGCCATCTCGTTTTAGGCATTGTTTTTTTAGTTTCAGAACACTTTGCATCAAGTGTCCGATATACGTGGCTATTCTTGATACAGAAGTGCGTGCACATATCGAACACCTGGAACTAAGTATTTTGAACTTAATAACAAAACGAAACAATATGAGTTGACTTGTAACAAAAATTTCACCTACGTTTTTTTTGGACTGGTGTGCCTCTAGGTTTCCAGGTTCTAGCACCCCCCCCCCCTTCCTTCACCTGCGATAACACAATTTATTTTCATTCATTTTGGTATATTTTACAGCCAGCTGCAGCGAAAGGAAGGCGATGCTGATTAGGTGACAGTGCGGTGTGAGGGCTCAGTGAATGTCAGAGTACAGTCAAGCGATAATATGCTACGCTGCGGGCTGTGGGTATCCATCACCAACAATTTTTATTCCTTTTTCAAAACCGATTTTATGCCACACCCTCCGTCCCTCTAAATCTCACCAGCGGCCTCTCACAGCAACAGTTCCATTCTTTGGTAAGCGCTAAAGGTCATTATTAACTAAAGTGGCAAATTGTTCATTTACAAACAACAGAAGGACATCCAATAACGCAGTTGATTTCTGTGTTTTCAATACACAATAGCGCACCTAGCGCCGGGTTTATTCTCAATGCCACTATAAAATTACAAGCGTGTTCAATGGCGAGCGCAGCACACAAAGAGCCAACCATTGTTCTATGGACTTTCAAAGGTCGTCGCTTCTGTACTGGAAAATGGCTTGTTTCTTTCTTTGGAAAGAAGAAGGCATTTTTTTTGTGTTTTATTCAGTAACAAATAATGCACTGGTGACCTCGAGCGTTTGTAGTCGGTCAAATCGTCAAGCGAACGGATACTTTTAAAAACAAACGAGTTGTTGCATGATTGCACTTCTGTTAGTCGAGTGCCTGAAGCATATCGAGTAATTTGCCCCATTGCTTCTTTGAATTCATCGCAACTTCAACCACAACAAGAAGCAGAATTATACGGACTTGCAAAATGTTACGGTAGATGTGACACTTTTGCAGATTTGCAATAATTTCAAGAACATTATATTATTATCGTTCCAGGGCATAAATCAAGCTACAGTACAATACGCTTTGTATATTTTCCCAAATCCCTTACTTTTAGTTTTACATTTTCTCTATTTTTATCAAAATATCGTAATGTGCTATGTATTTCTAACTTCATTGTCTTTAGACTATTATTTTTTTAGCTCCTTGTAGTACATGTCCGTTTCTCATTCATTCATAAGTACGGTCAGCTGGTCTATATCTTCTCAATTTCACATCCCACTTTTCTGCCTATTTTGAAACCATTGTAAACGTACCGATTACTAATACGCAACGTCTTGCCCTATAGCCCACTTTATTCTGCATACTGGGTTTCATACTCTCAAAAAACCCTTTTTTCCCCAGCTCTGTGTAACCAACGCTTCTCTCAACGGAAAATAGCGTCAATATCATCTCCTTATTAAGATGCAGGCATTTACCATGCAGTAACTCTCTGCAAACCAAATGCTATTTCTCTCTTATGTTAGTACTAAGAATGAAAACCTCAGGATGCTGTACCCTAACCTTGTTGGACACAGTTTACATATGAGAAATACATGTTTTTATTATCGAGGGGATTGCACAACCCAAAAATGGATTGGTTGAGCGATGTTTAGCTCTACGCTCTAGCACCTGGTCGCATCCCGCAACCCAAGGCTCAGAGGGCTTTGCGAATGATGTGCGCTATTCCAAGCAGAGCGCTTCTCTGGAGGGATGCTGGGTGGAAATGGAAGCACTTCAGCTCTCGCAGGACAGTCTTGAGATTCTTGGGCATTGCCCCAGAGCACTTATGACCACTGGAACGACGTCCACCTTCATCTGCCACAGTCTCTGGAGTTCGATGGCAATGTCACGGTACTTTTCCTTCTTCTCTGCTTCCTTGTGCACGATTCTGGAGTCGAAGGGGATTGAAATGTCGATCAGTTTGGCCGATTTCTCCTGTTTGTCTTTTCCGACGATGTCCGGTCGGTTAGCGTGAAGTACACTGTCGGTTTCCATCCTCTTGTCCCAGTAGATATGTACGGCTTCGTTTTCAACCATGGGCGCGGGCTCGTTCTCGTACCACCTCTCAATGACCTGCCTTACCCAAACTGTGTTGTTTTACTACAAGTGTTGTTTTTCTTACTGCATTCCTATGGATAAATATTCATTGTTACAAGATAGCGCGGACACGGTAGAATAGCAATTTTTATAGATATAGTGCATCTGAAAAGTAACCGGTTACTTCTTTCAGATGTTAAAGAATTAAAAAAATACGACTCCATGTACAAAATAACATTATTTGAAGATTTAGAGTCTTTGCTGAAATCCACGGCCCTCAGTAAACTACACATACACACAGCAACAGTCTGTATGGCACTGAGGTACGAACAGACACACTGTTCACGGAGGCCCAGACACACGACACAGAATCCCGCTCTGCATGTTACCTATCCAGCCTCGCATGGGATCCACTACAACGGACTTTGTGCGCACTAAAAAAAAAACATTCGCATTATACTCATCGTAGAGTGAGAAGGCACAACGCATAAATTCCATCATTTATTTTTTACTATCGAGACACTAATGAATTTCCGCTCATTAGCCAGATAATATGAAGGTGGCTGCCGCTCGATTAAATTAACTACGCACGCTGACACTACGCACGGCGCAGTGGTTTAATTGTCTTTCTTGCGCTCGCACGGAAGTTTCGCAATTCCCTGATGTACTTACGCTTCAGTTCGCTGAGTGAAGCTCCTTTTGATCGGAGCGAACATGTGATGTTCTTTTTCTCGCTATACATAGCTTCTTTAATCAAGAGAGTGATGAAGAACGCGAAGGCGCCTGCGTTGTGCTGGCTTCGTATAGAAAAGAACCGTGCAGTTCTGTTAAAAAATGGGACTATGAGTACGTTAACTATTTCTCTCAGGAATCAATCTACCTTTCCAGTAGGATTAGCACTATTTGACATGTTGTACATATGAAGACCACGTTATGGGGAGAGGGTTAACTAACGCAATTTAAGCCAGGTTCACACTACAGCTAGCCGTCTGTTCTTCGTATGCTCTGCAAATCGTAACAATGTTTTGTTGCTTCCTGGTCACCCTTAGAAATGTGCATAGCTGCCTATAAGGCTAATTCGCTACAAATGAAGGGATACCCGAAGCTTCAACAGCAGCATTTTTTGAGTAAACTCACTTGACAACTAACAGTCTATAGCAACTTTTTTTTATGGACCCACAGTAATGTTGTATTTGCGAGGAAGCTACCAACGTTCGAATACATTTGAGGTGCGTACAGAGAACAACAGACTATAGTGTGAACTGGCTTTTACACAAACTGAAGAACAGAAGGAAAAACTACTACTGGAAACCGTCCTGTGAACCTAGCGTGTCTTTTTTTATAGTGCGCAGTTCAGCTAGCAAAACTCTCCTTACGCTACCAAATGAAATCCAATTGAATTAAGGGGTCAGCGACTGGCTTTCTAAAGTATGACCTAAGCTAAGCCCAGTTAACTTGACTTGTCCACACTGCAGACAGGAGCGTCGTCTTTGCCAGTTTGAATGGCACTGCCGCCATTTACTCGAACATTCAAGCGTATTTGGTTTTAGCGTTTGACGCAATAAACATTTACAATACAAATATACTGTAGTCCTACAGTGCATAATCTACGAAGTTAATGCAATTTTAATGTCAGGGGGTCCCTGTGCTTCAAGCCGTTTTCACTGGGGATGCGTAGAAAACTGAAGTTAGGGAATCACTGCTTTGGACGTTGTTACCTCCGCCGAGGATGTTATGTTCTTGTCACGTTTGTCTATCACCAAGATTACTCAAAAAGTTACGAACGGATCTCTACGAAATTTACAGGGATTGTTAGGCATGTTAACAGAAATAGATGATTAACTTTAGTGAACATCAGTTCAACCGTATGTTTGTTTCTATGTCTATTTTTGCTTAGTACCATAACTCAAAAAGTTATGGACGGATTTTCATGAAACTTACATGACTTGTTAGGTATATTACAAAGAGCAAATGATCAAATTTTCGTGATGATCAGTATGTTTGTTCGTTTTTTTGTCACGGTGTTTGATTTTATGCTTGTTAGCACAATAACTGAAAAAGATATGCGTGGATCTTTATTAAATTTACAGGAATTATTAGTAATGTTAAAAGACATAAATGATTAAAATTTGGTGATGATCGTTGGCCCGTTTGTGTGTCTGACTTATGTTTGACATAATGTTTGTTAGCAGCGTAACTCGAAAAGTAACGAATGTATCGTCAAGAAAATTACAGAAACTATAGCACAAATGAATTACAATTTGGAGTTGATACAAAGAAAATCATAATTTCAGAATCAATTTGAATTTGTCGTTTCTGTTGCCTTGCTTGGCGGAGGTATGCGCTCTCAGAGTGCTCTGTAGTTATTTACATTTCTGTTGAATAGTCTAGGCATCAATTTCCAATTCAAAGGCAATCAAATAGACAAAACAAATCAAACCCATGTATGAAAACAGCAGGTCGAGAGAGGAGAGGAAGAACAGCACAAAACACAAATGGGGACTCCCTTGTGCGCTACTCCCCGTAACATAGGATGGGAAAATCTAGCTAAGCCATCATTATGGCCTATGACCCATGCTGTGCCATGCCTTTGACTACTATTATGCTGCAATTTTCCAATGTGTCATTAAACATACATGCAAGCGCTAAAACTACAGCGGATTGTTAGCCGGTTCCACTTTTGTGAAATGCCAGCCAGATTACACGGAAGTCAATAATTTAGACACAGCCTAGTTGGAAAAGATGGAGCGCCCAACTGCAGGTTCTGGTCTTTAGCTTCAATAACTGGATAGTCACGTGCGGCACTTGGAAAATACACCGAAAAATATCGGCATCTGAACAGCGTTGTCGGGCGGGAAGAAAATTGTCTTGGGGTCCACACAGTGCAGTAAACACCAAAGAAATTATGTCGAAAACGTTGCTGTGTTAAGGAAATAAAAGTTCGTATTTATGCGTAATATAATCGAAGAAGTGATAAATAAAGCAGTTCAGTGTTTCAAAAACGTTTATGAAACCGGAAACTAAGCCCCGTTTTTGCAAATACTGTAATAAAAAGACATTTCTTATGATAAAAATATACTTCAAAAGTTGCTGCTTCCAAACAGTGAGTAATCAATTGAATAATGATTCAACTATAAGTTCAACGTTCATTCAGTTCCGGAGAAGTGATTTCACCTAAATGTAGTACGTTAAAAAGTTATGTAATAATCTATCCCGAACCGTGCATCTTGAACCGTGCAAAAGACAACAGTTGACGGAAATTGAGTACTATATATATTAGTGGCTCTGTTGCTACCTAAGAGGCAACGTTTGAAGTGAAATTATCATAACTATCACACTGAACCTTTTACCATCTAAAATTGCCGTTTGGTACAAAGACCTGACAAACAATTAAGTTCGCCTCAGAAATGAAAACAATAATTTACCTTTTAGGTGGTGCTGCGGCAACCCAAAATTTTGCTGGGGGAAACATCTTTATAGCAGTATGTTTACCTGTATACTTTTAAAATGTAAATTTGATCAGACTGCTGTTTAGGCTTATCTCTTTAATGGTAAACACTCGTATAAATTTGCATTCAAAACGACTACTCAGAGTGTAACATTTCGATAGCGCTGCCCATAAAGAAACAGCAGCCAGATGTTCAATTAGAATCTTAAAAGGCTAACCACCAAGGGAAAGCGATAGCCGAGCCTCCTCAAAAAAAAAAAAAAAAAAAAAAAACAGAACTTCTGGCAAGTTAAATTTGCCCCTAGCTAATAGTGAAAAGCGTCAAGTACAGACGCAAGGTCGGATGGACGTACCGACGGACGGTCGGACGGATGGAGTCTCAAGCAGAATTNAAAAAAAAAAAAAAAAAAAAAAAAAAAAAATACTCCCCAGTCCATTTGAAGTTCACATATCTCAGGGAAGTGCTCGCTGGATGGACCGTCATTGAATTAAGGCTCATTTTAATTCAGAAAGCGAGAGTGCGGCTCCAGGAACCATTTAATCTTGGACCTGCTTGCTAGGCATTAAAATCCGGCGGATCCATTCGGTGACCTACAACGCTGGTGCAAATTGCAGCGGAAGTTGGTGACCGTTTGATGGAAGTGCAGCAATTGGTGCGGTACTTAAGTGGCCTACCATAAAATAACGCCACTTAAATACATTAATTTACTGTAGATATTGCCACGCTCCCTTATAATTATCGTAAGTCGTGTTCTAATTGAGTGCCGAATGCCGGGTCCACATTATCTAATTACACGATCAACTTATGATCGGACGGACAGCTCGCACGTTGTCGGGCAACTAAGTGTAAGTCAATACATGCAGGGTGTGTGTCCCAGAATTTTTAGAACAAGTTTTTACTTATGTTACAGTGAAATGAGCATATGCCACTATAAAGAGGCATGCCGTAAAGTCGTTCGTTTGAACGTTACGAAGAGGTAAAATTTAAGGAGTGTGATTTACTGCACTGGTATAGGTAAATGAATATTCAAAATCAGAGATGTTTATGTTCATGATTACAGGGGCTAAATTAGGTTAGATAGTAACAGTATGTGTTCAAAATGACGCCCATCGGCTTTGATGCCTGTGTGGAGTCGCTGGCGGAATCATTGCCAAATCCGTGCACAGTTACCAGGAGATTCGCAAATCCTCGCACAGCCTTCAATAATCCTATAGGCTACCGATAAGTTCTTCTTCGGACAGAACTGGCGTATCATAGACTAAACTCTTTAGGCTTCCCCAAAGTTAGTTATCAAAAGGCGCCATGTCAGGAGACTGTCGTGGGACATCTTTCTCTCTACATTCTGGCCGGTCTCCTAGAATACAGTCCGCCATACAGTGAATTAAGCGCACAAGTTCACTATTCGATAGTTGGTCCATTGTCGTCTGTGCGTAGATATGCTGCGGACCAACTGCTCAGTGTAAACAGGCGCCCGAAGTGCAACTTCTACTTTGCTGCAAAGTGAAGTAGTCTGCCAATGCTGTAAATCTCCCTTCTTATATTTTAACTTTTCGTAGTTTTTTAAACGAAACACTTTTGGGCACGCCTCTTTAGAGTAAAATTTGCTGATTGCATTGTAAAGAATCATAGGTTAAAATTTATTCTAAGATTTCTTTGGGACACCATTTAGATACAGCAACATGAACGACATGCAAGCTTAATGCCCGCTTATAAACTGAGTAAACGTTTGCGTAGGGTGCTCCTGACGTTAGGTTCCTTAACTGATCTATCATACTTTCGATGATACAATGGGAAATCTGCTTGGGATAAGCAGCCGTTGCTATCCGATACGGTCTGCTTTAAAACTGATATCGTCATGCTGCATAACAAATTTTTCGACTGTGAATGAGCACTAACTATACACTGCAGCTGTTTGATCAGGTAATAACTAGCAACTGCAGAATAATACACAGTTTATTGGATGCCTACTTCGTCTGACTAGTCCAATCAGAGCTCGGAAACTCATTGCACGCCGTAGTTGAGGCCACGAACAGTGTACAGCTGCGAGCTAATTTTTGATATTTTTTGTTGCATTTTGCAATTTACACTCACGCATCCGCTTGCACTTAGCCTGCGGGTTAAAATAATTTTCGTATTACTGTCAGGTCAAGATCACTATAACTAAGAGGCAAATCTAAGATGCGACAAATACTTGTTCGTATAACTACGAAATTTTTTTGATTTTCCGGTCCGTGCTTTAAAATAAGACAGAAGAAAATTCATCTGCCGAACGCCAAGCGCATGGGAAAGAAGTAAATTTGAGCCTTAATTTACCACTAAATAATTTATTTTTGCATATGCTGATTGAACTATCGGTACTTCTTGACATCTTTCTCTGGAGCTTGGGAAATGAAACGATTCTCTACAGCCAGTCGCGTTTTCCCCTGATGCTTCACATGTTGTACATTAGCATTCTGCGTATTTTTCTTGCAGTACCAAATGCGTCATTTATATGGATTGAGTTTGCTATGGCATTTATCCATATTGCACAGTGCTCTTTATTCGTTTAAAATATCTACACTAGAGATTATGCTGTCCACATAGAGTAGACTCCAGAACTGAACTTCAAATATTCACTATTTCACTTAGCTTGCTACTCGAATCTCTCCAGCTATGAAACCATTACGATTAGATTAGGTGAAGTTTCCTGAAGTTCATTTTTTCTAATCGTTTGGTAGCCTGAAGTAATGAAGCCAACACTTATTAGATGCCGTCTTTGCGATGGTCGGACACCCAACTAACAGCAGTAATAATAATAAGAGGGAGTTATACATACAAGCTTCAATAATAATAATATGTGTTGCTATATGTTTGGTTAGTCAGTTATTCTAGCTTATCTTTTTATCTTAACCTATTGTTAGTTAACCTAACTTAGTCAAACCTAATTTATACTAACACATGAACTCTTGAAGGCCACACACTATCCTGAGAACTTAAATCCTCATGTATGCTAATACCGTGTTTATGGATAGATATATAATTAGAAGATAGTTCAGTGTATGATGTGACGATAAAAGAAAAAAAAATGCAATTTTTCCAATTTCCTTTTCTTTCTGTAGGAGCAACACAGAGCTGCTGCTCAGAGGAAACCAATCCACGAGATGTTCGTCAACTAAATGAGTATCCCTTCGAATTGAAAGGCCGAGTCATTAAAAGAAAACGACAGGCCATTTCTTTAATTGCCTACAGCGAGCTGAGGAGTCCGGAAGACAGACATCTCTAACAGTGTCGCTGATAGCTATACAAATTTTATGAAAAAATACAATAGGTTCACAAATGCACCTTCAAGTAGAAAGTAACCAATGTGACACTATCGATTGGGTCCAGTCATATAAATAGTTGGCCACGTACAAGGAAAATACACGGATACACTCAGCCTACAGCTACTGACATGACTGGCATTAAGCTACTCGTTCTCATACACAAGCAAGGGTAATGGAAAACGGAGTAATATCAATTTGCATTATATAATACTGTAGAACATTATTGTATTGTATTATTGTATTTTATAATTATATTATTAGCTATATTTTACCCCTCATATGTTTTGACTGTAGCAAAGTACAGTAGGCAGAAAAAACGAGCATTATATTTAAGCAGACTCACGATCATTCATCAAGCGCAGATTCAAAGGCCGAAACTGTTCTGTCAAAAATAATTCTGCCAATTCAGATACAGAACTTCAAAAAGAGAAGAATAGAACATTAGTTCGATCATTCACCATGCGGCCGCCGCTAATTAAATGAACAAAACTATAGTTCTGGTAATTAATTTTTTTTGTAGAAACAAAGACTACTGTTACATGCTATTTGAACCAACTGACTGGTCATCCATAACGCGTTAATTTAGGGGGATAAAACAAAGCCTCAGAGACAAAAATAAGGAAACCGCCTCTTGCAGCAGCCCTTTGAGCACTAATATTCATCGGTCCTAGATTTGCTGCGAGTAATTGAGTGACACAACTTTTCATAAAAAAATAAACCAACTGTAAACGCCACAGTTTGCTCATTCACTATACAGCAATGCACTTCGAACTTCCAAGACTGCTACAGACCTAAGTTCTCTCCATCATTATGACTGAGCAATGGTGAGGTCTTGAACTTGACTTCGTGGCACCCACGCCCAAGTTTGCAGGACTTCATTATGACTTGGCAAAGGTCAAGCGTTACTCACAGCAGTCTCGACCGACGAATGCAAGGCCACAGACTTAATTGTAAACCAGCTAGTGCAGGGGGTTGTAACGTTTTGGTCCTCACGTTCGATCCTAGCCATGGGCAAATCCACGCGACCTCCCGTCGCTTCTATTAGAGCTAGTCTCATGCATGTCGAAGTCAATGTCCGGTCTGTTGATGAGGTGACACCAATATTACCCAGAGCCGCTGCTGGCAAGCCTCTCTTCCCCCCCCCCCTCCCATCCGTTGAGGTGTTCGTGACCCTTCCAGGGGAAGAGGGGGCAGGCGGGACTCACCGGCTAGGGCCCCTGATTACAAGAGTTTCCACCAACACTAAGATTCGCAGAGTCGAAAACAATTGTTGTTGATATTTTGTTCCGCACTTTTTTGTCTCACTCCACACGTCTTTCTCGTGCTGCGCTGCTGAGCACTCAATTCGACTTCCTTTTTTCGTTATCGCTATCAACGTCCCTTGAATCCGTGGCGTACGCACTTTCCACCGTCTGGTGAGACTACCTTTCTTGTCATAATTTTGTCGGCCTTCATGGCATACGTAATACGACACATTGCCGAGCCGTTATAACCAACACAGCCTAACAACTAACCTTGTATTAAACTCCTCTTACATCGACGTTTGCGAAAACATCACTTGTTTCATTGATTTAGAAACCGTAAAAGATTGGGAGCAAGCTTAAAGGTGAAATAATCATCCAATGAAGTATGGCAAGCAGTGAAAAGAAAAAGTATGAACCGGGTACAAAAAAATTGTGAACAAACATTAGAGCTTAGAATACAGCTTCAGTGCTTACTAAGGTTACTAAAAGTAAACATAAAATCAGTAATCGTTATAGTATAAAAAGCAGTCATATAGTTCGTACAAGTTGGCTACAAAACATTCACATAGTATGTAGTTACTACTCATCGAGCAGTAGGGCACAGCGTAAAAGTTTCTATAGGCGGGCTATAAAAAAGAAAGCATAATATACGATTACTCAGGACCATAAAGGCTCGGTGGAATCAAACCCAAGGCTGTTAAGGACATAAAATGAACGAACGACTTGCACGTGACGGTCTGCTAAAGCGTGCGTGCAGGGCGGGTAAAAATAGCGGTGCTTCTTCTTACGGCGGCAGCCTCAAGCACTCCACATTTGATCTTTTATTACTTATCGTAAACTAGCTAAGCTCACTTATTGTACTACTAGCTGACGCTTTCGTTTGGTATTGATATCGAAAATGAAAGATATAGCTACGTCTTTCTCGTCTACATTAATAGATATTGGCTCTCTCGGTGGTCAACCTGCGGAATAACGGGAAGGATGGACCCATAAATTTAGAACATGTCGTTCAGTTAAGGGCACGTAGAATGTACGTGGTGCAGTATCGTTGTCACCGCTCTGATTTTGTCACTATGTTACACTGATCGAGACCGTATTAGGATTTGAAAACCGTTTGACTTACAACCGATACATACTGTAATTAGAAATGTGAATGAATTTAAATTGCTACATCCACAAAAAAAAAAAAAATATGCAACATCACACGCTTGTGCATTCATGCCCGCAGCAGTACACTTCACGTGCCCTTAACTTAGGGCGTGTCCTTTGCACGTGGGGTGGCGTCAGTAGCATCACCTGAACCACGGGTGCAAACGTCATTGATAACGCGCGACATGGTATTAAACATCAATTTTCGTAGGAATTAATGGTACGACATTTTGTGTAACTGAACAATATTTTAGCTGTTAAGGTTTGGAAATAAATTCAACCGACAACAAAGTCACTTCCTCTCGCGTTGACGTGCCAAGAGTTTGACAATTATTGCGCGTGAATAAACGAAAAGAGAAAAGTTAGCTATTTAGTTATACCCGTAAAACCTGAACGTTATCACTGGCACTTAACCAAACACCAGCAGTAGCTGTAAAACGAGCGTTCTGAATTCTGGTATTGCGTACAAATGGCGTGGTTTGATAGGTTCCCAACGGCTGACACTCTCAGATGCAATAGGGTTTTTATAGGTTAATAAAAATAGACTGAGTTCCATGCCAGCATCGAGTGTGAGTGCCGCTTCCATATTACTTGTGCGCTGCAAAATATGCAAATTTTACTTCGATTTTAATCGGAAGCAGGCTCTGGATTGAAGAACAACTCACTTTGATAGCAAAGTTAGAAACGTGAAAAGTGTCTCGCTTTAGAAACAAAATTTATTTTGATAATTCCGGATGATAGTCTACTTATAATAGGTAGAAAGCACTTCCAAACATTACTCTTATTTCTTTTCCCTTAACATTTATCCATGTACCATATAGTTTAAAAATCGTCTTGACGTATATTGGGAGAGACATCCTCCGCAACTAAGAACTCCTCCTCCGGGAGTTGCAAACATTTAACGGCCAAAGCTTCAGAAGCAACCTTAATCCATCTCATTCTCTNCTCTTGAACGTGCTTGCGTGCATTCAAGATCGTTTCTTGGGCAGGGACTCTTCACCCCTCCCCTCTTTTTTTCTCTCTCTCTTTTCTCCTGTCCTGGCAATAGCTCATTGAGTGCCGGGGCGTATGTTCTGGTGTCTCTTTGAGAATGGGCCTATTGGTTCGTCTACTGCCGCCTATCTAATCTAATCTAATCTAATCTAGTTGCTTTTAGAAGATTTTCTGCTTTTTCCTACACATATTCTTAACGTGAAGAAGACTAGGTTTTAAACCATTTTGTGTTACTAATTTTGGGCGCCTTTTTGTTAAAACAAAAAGTGCAGCATGTGTTATGAAATTTACGAATGCTTATAATAATTGAAGCAGTGAACAATTATATGAAACAGTAAACGAAGGAAACTTACTAGTAGTGAAAATAATTAAAGTTCGAAGAAAAAAGTGCCACATTGCGTGGCTAGTTTCAGATTTGTTCTCACATTTGCAAGCAAAATTCCCATAATATCCACTGTCCAGTTTATTTTTTTAGTTATAAAGGATTTTGGTGTCGCGAGTTTGTAAAGCCCTCGCTGCTGGTCTGGCATGCCTCCCTGGAAACGTTTTAGCTGCTCCCTCCAGCAAGGGAAACAATAACATGCTGCTGTCAAACCCGTCAGTCTGAAACCTTTTATTTTTACTAGACGAAAAGTTGATCACAAAATTTTCAGTTTACCCTGTCATCAATTCACGAACAACTGAGCTTAATACATTATTATTATTATAAATTTAGTTCTGCATAATTATACTGTTCTTCCCAATTTAACGTAACATAACTGGAAGGCAATTGTGATAAATTAATAAATTAGGTAACCGCTTGTGCTTTCATACAGAACTTACAGACAGCTACTCAGTGAAGGTCACTGAGGTTGTGACATTAGCCTTCGAATGTAGTTGGACACATTGAACACTTTTCGAACTAAGGTAGTTTGACCCTTTCCAAATTTTTTGGTTTCATTGTAATTAATCTCAGTCAGATACTGAATATTTTTTGATACAACACTCTACTATTGCTGAGAATAGTGGACGTATTTAGAGTTACTCAATCATATTATCAGTGAATAATCGATATGCCATTATATGTTTCTCTTCAGTACTACGATATGCATTTGTTTACATGATTGTCCTTGAAAATCATAACGAATCCAAACTAACATAGTTAGAAAGTGGAACAGATTATTTTCTTTTCTTCATCTACAGCGATTTGCGAATGTCATTTCAGTGTATGGAATTTCTTATGCTCACAGTGTAAGGAAGGCTACGATAGCCGCTGCTGGGCTCCGGTGCACGCCTGTTGGACGATAACATGGACGGAGAGGTTTTGATGTGTCACGTCTGACCGATAACTACCGAAACAGAAAGGTCACTGGCATAGACAAACTGTTCTGTTCAGCACCACGCGCCTAGCTGTTTGTCAGTCTGTCTCTGGGTGATGATCACTGAAATACCGAACGTCTTATGAACAAACATTATCTGCATCCAGCAACTTGTAACGGTCTTTCGAAATTTGCTACACTGGACCTTACATTGCACGAACATTTTTCTGAAAGTTTATTGCAATACGTTAATATTTAGTTAAAACATAACCGTATATATACTAAGCATTAAAACCACCTCAAGAAATATATATATGTATGCACATACGGTATCGCAGATACGGTGTGTTGAAAATATCTTGCGGTGGACGCGGCGCGTGGCCCTAATTAGTTTCCTAAGTCAGGGAAATGTCAGCGAAAGAGCGTCATGCAGACATGCGCGTGTGAGGAGGGCTATAGACATGTTGGTTGCGGCAGCACAAAGGTTACTGCGCGCCCTTTACTAAACGCTGGAAGAAGGCGAAAAATATTACCAGGATGACCTGGATATTTTTACGTGAATTCGAGACAAGAATTTCTATTTAAGTCGGATGCATGGGATTGTTGATGTGCTTGTTACCTTTTGAAAAATAATTAATTAAAATAATTAAACAACTGCCCGAATTTTTTGTTATTTAGAATAAAAGAGATTCACGTTTCTGTCTGAAATGGAAATAGTTATAGATATGTTATGCAAAGTGTTTAGACGATATTCGTAACATTTGCACATGCATTTTACCTACAATCATCAGCAGTAATCATACTTTTAAGCAAGCTCCATTCATTATAAATGGATAGAAAAGCTATGACAGTCTAGACAGTGCGGGATACGTACTTTTTCCACTTTTATTGCATGCAATGACGCAATCTTCAGGGAGACTACACAAAGTATTCTCGAAAAGATTTACTGACGTGTAGTTCACCTGCTACAAAAAACCCTGTTGGGGATTATACCTTTTCAGTTTTTTCAGCTACTAGGAAAAGCGACGATTTGCCGCAGCTCTTTACCGCTAACAACGTCACTTTTTTGGACGGTAAGCCTATTGATGCTCGCCACTTGTGCCTCGACGGGAAAAAGTTCTATTTTAAGGTTGCAGATTGCTCCACTTCATCCTCCGATGCCAGAAAAAGTTTCTTCAAAGCCTCGGCAACAGGCGCAGCCACCTCGGAAAATCTAAAACCACCGTCGGCGGTACGCATTGCATTGAATAATTTTACTGGTTGGTTCTGTCGTGCACAGGCCCAGAGGTTCTCGATTGGAATAATATTTGTTGTATGCATGCAGAAAACCACACGTAAAAGGGATGGGTATTGTACTTAAAAATGAAATCCCTACATCATAGAATACAAAAGCAACCGAAAAGTAAGGCGAGAAAGTGAAATTATACGCACATAATTTAAGAATTTCACGTGAGCATTTATACTTACTAATACTAAAGCACGATCAATTTCAGCGAGAGACAGAAAACATGTAATCCAATTGATAAAAGTATGTTCAGACAGTATGCTAAAAATATTTGCAAATGCAAACAAACCTATAAAAACACAGCTTAGCAATGGCTAAATATCTGGTAAAAGACGGCACTCTAACAATCCAACTGCTTCTTCCCGATAACGTACGTTCACGAATATGCTGCTGCGTATAGACATTCGCTTCTAACGTATCCTGCCGCCGTAAACAAAAACTTTCTCATTTAACTAAGGTAGAGCAGATATTGGCTCTAAAATAACTGAGAGATGAGGACATACTCGAGGCAGGAAGTTATACGAGGCAAAGGCTTCGTAAATTCTTTTCAAAGCTTGCGTAACAAAATAATGCTGGGAATTTTGTGAATATGTCTCAAGAGGCTGCAAGCAATATTCCTGAAAACTATTAAGGTGGTAGTGGTGAAGAAAAATGTTTACAGAAATTTTACAGGGAATTGTAGAACGATTAAATGGTATTGGCTATCATTCTAAAATGGTGCTGATGATGGAACAATGTTTCAGAGTTTTACAAAAATTATTTAATGTTTAAATGTTATGGGTTTTTATTTCAAAACAGTACAAAAGACGAAACAAGGCTTTGCAGAAGTTATTAAAATGGTACAACGATTAACTGATATTGATAAATAAGGTAAAGAAGGTATTAACGATAAAAAAAAAATATCTTACAGAGTTTTAAAAATAGTGCAACCCTGAAATCTGCAAATGATAGGGGTATTTATTCAATAATTATGACTGAGAGTAAAGGGTCTATGTATGTTAGGCAACTTTAACTTAGCTAATAAGTGTTTTAGATTTGCTCTTCTTTAACGCCTCAATGAAAATGAGTTTCTGCTAGGAAGTACATAATAAAAGAGGTGACTGATAGGTCACATTTGGCGTTAAACATTAGATTTTATAGTTTATTAACGTTGATGGTAGCTAATGTATCATACTAAACTCTACAGTATATCAATTTTTCGCTAGTGGCCCACCCCGTCCGGAAAAAGTTGCAAAGATAATTAACTTCAATTAAGTCGTTATTTCACTGCCCTCTGCTTGGGTCTCCTCGAAGGAATTCATTTGCTCACGTAAGTCTTACATCTCAGGTTCTTCCGGTGCAAGTACATCGTGAGGCCGGTATACTGCGCGTCTCCTGTGCATCACTTAGCGGGAGTAGTGGGCAAGCATACTCCTCTGCATCCTAGCTACGCCACAGACCGAGGACAGAGAAATCTACCAAACGAGCAAGCAACCAATCAATCAGCATACTGTGTATATGATATCTATAGGGGAAATTTTAGCCAATACAGAGGTTGAGCTCCGAATAACGTTGAAAATTTGAAGTCTATCCTTGGTAAATTATAAAATTGAAAAAGTCGACACGAACTGATAATTAAAACTTGACGTTTCGCGATACTTCTCCCATTTTCAAATGGGAGAAGTATCCCGAAACGTCAAGTTTTAATTATCAGTTCGTGTCGACTTTTTCAATTTTATAATTTGAGGTCTAAATTAGGAATTTCTTATTATTGCAGTAATAAAAAATGCTATTCTGAAGCATTATAATTTACGATAATAAGTTACATTGTATGTTAGCTCAAGCAACAATAATTAAGGGGCATCCATTAAAGCTAGGCAAATGGGAACTTATGAACCCAATGTTATCACGCAAGAGAACAGCGGGTCGAGAAAGAAGACAGAGAATCAAGTGATGATTTTGCATCCGTAGCAAAAGGAATATGCAAATGCGTCAGAGTAAAGTCTCTATAGGCGCAAGTAAGATTAAGATAACCTATGAACCCTTTGCCTAACAGATTTTTATTTTACAATTTTACCTGCAATAGGGCTACCAGGAAAACCAATAAGGGTATTGCCGCCTACATTACTTATAAACTATAGAGAAATTGTCAAGTTTAGCCAAAAGGCAGATCTAATATTTGGCCTATTTTACCATAAGGTCAGGTAACCTTGACCACGCACTCCCCTTGGAAAACCCACATGCACTGGTTCGTGCTGCATATATAGACAGTATATCTACGCTAAAACCCAAAGGACCACAGATTTCCTGAGCTATGGCGTCGTTAACGGGAGGCTTGCGTTAACTACGCTCCCGAGCGCGTGGTCAGTCATCCCCCCCCCCCAGGAGCACTATGAGTGACAGAAATGCTGACTACGAATGGCGGAGCACCAGGACTCGCCTCTCTGGCTTGGGATAGAACGTCCAACTTCGTGACAGCGAGAGGGACAGCGTCTCTGAACCCTGAGCCACTGGAGGGTATTGTTTTAGCATATTTCAACAAGGACCAAATTTTTTGCTACCTAGTCTCTAGCTAATTTATTAAATTGGTTACATTAACTGTATGCTTTGACTTATTGCAGTGTTCAAAGAGACCAATACTGGCAATTAGGATGTGACCGTGAGTTAAAGATACATTAAATAATTCTTAAATTTTACGCTGAATAAAGATAATCGGTTTTGTAAACTTGTAATTTTGGTTTGTCCTGTCTAGGTTACTAATGCAATTGCCATAATATTAACTATTAGTGGGAGTAAGAGGCTTGTAAATTTCTCAGATCATAGCGCTCCTGCGATCTGAGACGCACTTTATTTCATGTTTCATCATTAAAATATTGTGTTTTATATTACCTGTCCTATATTACAACATAGACTTTACTATACTTGACTGCTTGCTGCAGGAGAATCCCAATTACTGTCCATCCTAGCTTAGGCTCATGGATAAAATTTCCATAATTTTTCTCTAATTAATAAAGGGACCTCAGATAAAAAAAAAATAACGAATTCGCGGCCATGAAAAGAATGCGTTAATTAGGAGGAAACCAAAAATTTGTAGCTAGCTGCAGGCCCACGGTGGTGATGATTTGTATTTTAAGATATCAAAATGACCTAAAAAATAGATCACATCTAATGTTACTGTTACTAATGGCTAATGCGCATGTATGTTTTTTATCAACATATGAACTCATTGCGACTCCAGGAACAGTTTATTTTTAGTTTGAGGTCGCTATGATGAATAGAACCGATTTCAAGGAAGTTTCATCCCCCAGCGTAGGACCTAGTTAACTGGTTAGATAGAGCAGCCAAGTTTGGTGCGATCTATGGTTATAATTAGGTCAAATGTTAATGGAAAGAAATAATGGGATTAAAAATTTAAACGCCTCCATTTAAAAATTAAAAAAAAACCAGTTTATTCACTTTATAATGATACCTTAATGAAGCGAGTGGCACATACAAACTGAAATAATATAATTCAGCACTACATTTCAATCCAATAATTTTTGGCTATCAGTAGATATTCTCAGTTGCTCGCTCCTATAAATATCAGCAGTTGTGCCTGACGTCACGCGATTGGGATAACCACTCGTTATTTTAGTGTTACTATTATTTTTTACATGTGAACACTTCAGCAAGCTGTGAAAACATATTCCATTTTACGTGCATTGTTGTTCATACAGGTGCAGTCACTGCTGCTGTGTAATGACATGGTTATGGATGCTCTAATTACTCTTATTAAATAAAGTGAGACACATAATAAAGTACCTAATAGACGCACGGTAATTTTTATTGATAGGGTAAATTCGTTCTGCCTGTGAAATGTCGGCACCAAGTGCAGCTGTCCCGGGTTCGATTCTCAGCATTGGCAACTGATTTTTTTACTGCCTTAATCACTCCGGTATCAAGAGGTGAGGGGAAATACGTCGAGGGACTCTGAAATTTGCTCTCGGTACTGACTACTCCTGCTCGCCATACTGCCATATTTTTGTTATTTTCTACAATTAAAAAACCTAAAAGGCATTTTCACTGAATGTGACATAATGAATTATTATTGCTATTACTTGCAGAATTATGAAGTAAAATGATCGTGCATGCTTACTCACCACTTCAGCCTGAAGTCCGACGTTCTCCCACGTTAGCCAGAACCTCGAGAAGCCCTGGTGCGTCAGCAGCTGGTGCTGATGAATATAAAAAAATATTAAAGCGATAATGCAGCCCGCAATCCAAGATAAAATTGAGTGGCTTCTGGGTTCCGAATGGCACCGATGCTTTGCGCACGGTGAATAACATTTTCTCTTTTTATCATTTCTTATTTTACTGTCACTTTCATCGAGATCATCTGAAGACTGGCAGCTATCACTACTTTCCACAATATGTTTAGATTTTCTAAGCTTGCCTCTAGAAACCTGCCGTCCCCCACTTCTCTTTCTCACTTCACCGTCCCTTGCTTTATCTTCATCAGAGAAACGCGTGCCAACTTTACTAGAGCTCGCGACAGGTGCCTTTTCCTTCTCTAAGCCACTGCTATCACCGCACTCGTGACAAAGTTTCATTAATTTTCGGTAGGATTCGAGTTGCGCGACTTGTTTCAAGTCCACGCCGTCTTGCTTGATGACAGAAAGGAGCGCTGCTACGCGCTCCTCACCTGACCCCATCTTGCCAGCAACTGAGGTCTTCTCTCAGGCACCGAGTCAGTGAGGACGAGGAGAAGAACTTGGGCGCTCCGAGTCTTCTCGCTGGCACTTTCTGGTGTTGCTTTGGCTCGACATGAGGGGTCAACGCGTGCCAAAAATTGGCTCAGGCTGGGNCTGGGGGGGGTGGGGGGAGGGGAGGGAAAAGACGGTCGCTTGACGCGCCACTCTTCCGCGCCCGTTCGACACCTGCGTGACGTAAGGGAAAGCCAGACGCGAGCTTTTCTTCTTATTCCTTAATGCTCTAGGGACCCGAGTGCTTTATGAACATTTCTAACAATCCTAATCCCACGGAACAGCGTTTGTTCCTTAAGAACCCTAATTACGGCTCAGCAATAACTCCGTCTCTTTCTCAAATTTTACGTCTTCAATATACCGAGAAAACTGACGTTCCATAGGCAACGTGCCTTCTCGTGTACCGACGGAAATTGGCCAGCCCGGGCGTTTACGTGGAGCACGAAAACTGGACCGTTGTTGCTGGCGCACTTTCCCAGCTCAGAAACAGGGATGGGAAATAAACCGGCTGTCCTTACTCTATTTTCTTAACCCTTGATTTCCGCATTAATTACCCATTCTTATATAATAGCTAATTCGTTATAACCTACTTACCTTCGTTCGTAGCTACCAAAGATCGGTAATTGTAACTAAATAATTACCTGTCGTTGTAGTTACCTACATCGTACTTACATAATTACTTATATTCGTAATAACCTAGTTTCTCAATTACCGAATTTGCCACTACCTACTGTAATTATTTGTTTTTGAATAACCTTATTAGCAACTACCTAGTTATTTGTTTTTGAATGACTTAATTTAATTCGTAATTACCTAATTCCGCATTTTGGTCATATGTATTTTAGAAAAACTTGCAGGGAGAACGCAATGTGGTCCAAGTCAGGTAAAATTATTTATATTTACTATTAATTTCGAACTACCATATTAATGAGAAATAAAGATTCCGCAGTTTGACATTCCTTATCCTTGACTTTTCAAATAGCTATAAGGCTGTAAATTGAAATACGAGTATTAGTGAGCGCTTTTTTATCGATACAAACGGGGAAAGGCTTGTGTATGTTTGATTTACATTAACGCTTGTGTTCAAACAATTGCGCGATTTAAAAGATGAACAATAGGAGGGAAAAAGAACACAGCCTGGGGAATTAACTGTTCCTGTAACCGGAAATGTGACCTTGGAGCTCAGTTACTTTGGTAGGATCGTTGGAAAAATGAAAGTGGAAACTAAAAGGCGACAAACGGGCAGAGGACAGAGCAGCTCAAATGACGTCTGTGTTTGAGATTGTGATGACAGCGTCGTACATTTTACTTACTCATTTTAATGCCTCAAGTCACTAAAGTTCTCCAATTTTCAAACCTTTTCATGCAGGGCTCAAATACCAGAACCACCCTTACACCAAAATTGGCATTCCTGAGCCGAACTTTTGATTATTTATTAGTTTCTCCAATGTGGTTTTAGTATCTGAGACTACAGAAAGAGTACACTGAGGAGGACGCCCCAAATTCTGCGTAACCAATCAGATTAAATTAAATTTAGTTTTAGGAATTGGATAATTCCAACTGGTAGAAGGGAGGGTTTCAAACAGATAATACGAGTTTTGCATCTGTGCAGCCTTCCGGAGACGAGCTCGACGCATCGATTCATTACCTTCAGTCAGCTTTTTGGAGGAAGTCAAGAAATAAAGTCCGCTTACCTTAGCTATCGCTATTGTTTACCCATCGTCTGATTCTAGCTGTACTTGAGATATAATTAGATCATCAGAACCTTCATTATGAATTTCTCTGACCAGAATCTCGTCACGGCACATTCAAAATAGAAGTTATTTGTGTGAATAAGACGGTAATAAAAGCTATAAAACTCGCACTAAAGAAATGAAAGTAAACTGCACAAAGCAGGAGGTCTCTGGCACCAAACGTTAGTGGTGTGATTCGAATGATGGAGCCTGAAAGTGGCTACGAGCTGACTAAACTGTGATAGTTCCGTCTTAACTGATAATACCGAAGATCTACTCAAGGTTGTTGGTTCAGAATACATTCATAACGAAATATATAAACAAATGAATGAAGCTTCAAGAGAAGAAAGATACCCAAAGAAAATATAAGATTTATTGTATGGAAGGAAAAGATGTGAAAATGACTTCCTCCCCTGACCTCTTAATATGAAAGCAGGTTGGCAGTGTGAGCAGAACGGTTATTCAACAACAACTCAATGTATACCTGAAAGGCCTGAAGGATTAAAGAACATATGAATGGTATTTACCTAAAGGAATGCAATCAATAGGAACATGATGATTGCTCTACGTCGAACGTTAATGGAAGCAGTTCAATGGTTATTTGAGAGAACAAAATGTGTAAATGCAAAGGTTCATTAATATAAAAGAATGAACGGAATGGTAATGGAATATACATGAAGCAGTGAGGGATCATTGATAATGCAGACAGACAATATTTAAAGAAACAGAAGGTCAATTGCTGGTGGGGAAGGATGCAAACAAGGAAGGGAGGTGAAAGCTTGAGGGGACTGCGGGGGCGGTGCGAGGGGGCCGAGAGATGCCCTGCAGGACAGGGGGGAGGGGGACACATGCTCCACAGGTTTGGGCTGTCAGACCGGTAAGGTCGCGAGGGGTCACCCACGGTTATATGGTCTCTGCCTTCAACCTAAGCAGGCTCGAAAAAAACTATTCGATGAACGAACGAAGTGGCGCAGGGCATCCCACGACGACAGTGACTTAAGGCCGGGTCACACGTTAGTTTTCAGAACGCATTCCTTCAGCAAATCATTCAACAGCGTAACTGTACCGTGGGTCGAATAGAAAGAAAAGTGTACAGCCTCTTGCGTTTTATTTCACTCGAAATTTGAAGAGGTATCTGTAAGTTTATTAGTGGTGCTTGCCGGGAAAATGACTTGTTGGCTAACTGTTTAATAATTTTTTAGGTTGATGCCCACCTGTCCTTACGAGGCCTCAAATATTCGAATGGACCATTATATGAGCTAAACACGTTCAAAAGACTAACGTGTAGAACGGCATTTCAGCATCACCATGTGATGACTGAGAAAAACGTCAGTTTCTCTAAACTGGGTTTACCCTATTGCCTATTTGTTCCCAATACGTAGCAAAAAGTGTTCGAAAGTTTGATTACGTCCTTGTGAACAAAACTACATGCCAACCAAACGAATGATTTACTTGAATATTAGCTGTCATGTCTGTTATTACATGCCAACCAAACGAATGATTTACTTGAATATTAGCTGTCATGTCTGTTATTTAGCTTTTAGCAAGTATCACTGACGAAGTTTGACGTATATCTCTCTAAAGTTGGAGGGAATTAGAATTGAAAAGCTGTACACCAAGCATTAGGAACCAATCGGCTGCACTGCCGGGTCTGATGACGTCAACCGAGTGTAGTGTGAACCCCGAGGGTCTAGGAACTGGTCTGTTTGGAACGTATGCCATGAAGGATACTGGAACTTATTGGGTCAACCGAACTCCTACTGCATGGAACATGTAACTTCATGTTTCAAACATCACAGAACTTCCTCCCACGTCTGCAAGATTTTAACGCTATGTTACTCATGCTGGGTATTTCAGTTAAGAGGCTTTTTCTCCGATGGAAACTCATTAATTAAGGGAAGCAAGCCTTACAGCAAAATAACACTTTGAGTTAGATATAATTCAATAATTTTTGTATAATGCAAACGAACTTGTAGAAAACAAATAATAGCAGAACATCAGTAATAAATTCCGACGGTTTTTTTCGATTTGTACAAATTTCAACAACCACAGTCATACGGGTGGGTGCATAAACAGCAATACTAGATAATCAAAAAATCTGACTAGCCAAAGAAAAATCACAAAGCCCAAATCTGACGTAAATTCATGAACCGAAATTAAACAACTTGTCAACTTCACAAATTCACCAAAATCACTATATTTATGCACCCAGTAATCACGAAAAAAAGTAACGCGAGCAGACACCAAGCTAGAATACATAAAAAAGCGAATCGTTGCAACTTACATAATAATTACATACGTCTCACGGTATATTCGACAGAGCTAAGTTCCATCGCCACTAGAACTTCTTAAAAATATTTTCTAATTATTGCATTCCAAATTTCCCATTTGATATTTGGTGTTCTCAGACAGTCCGTCCGGTGGCCGAGATTGCTGCAGAGATCCGTTTGTTATATATAGATATCAAGTCGCAATCATGCTGTATATTTAACTAATTGCACTGACAATGACTGATATGTATGTATACATACGTATATATATATATATATATATATATATATATCTATGTATATTTATTGTATACATATCAGGCACATGTACTGCCACAATAAATTTGGGCCTCACAACCCGAAGGGGTCCCTAGTGCTTTCTCCGCAGGGGATGTTGCAGCTTGCCGCAGTTCCTGTTGATGAGGTTAGTTTTGCAAAGTTAGGTACGCCCTCAATACTTCTTCTGTTTCGGGAGGTGGGCCGCGGATCGAGGTGGCCGACCTATTCCCATTAGACTTCTAACTTCTTGTTTTTCGTTTCCTCCCCCTGCGCGGCGAAGCTGAGCGAAAGCGTTCAGCCGTGCCCAGGGGTTGAAGATCCTCAACTTGCGCCTTTTTCCTGTCAGCGCTTAGAATCTCAGACCTACGTACCGCCAGCAAAGCCAAAACAAAAATCATTGATAATTTGAAACTATAGACGCCCTTCGCGCTCGAGTGGCGCCCGAGCCTGTGTTAAACCACAGGAATTGTTCTGCATGATATAAACATTGTGTCCTTGATGCGCTAGTAAAATTTTGTACTACTACTACTACTACTACAGGCACGTGTAGTGCTCAAGTACTTAACTTAACTTAACTGAAGTGCATTAGTACCCATTTTTTATTCTATGACAGAGCATGAATACCATCCAGAATGACTATAGTGCAGGAGGCGCTCTAAAATTTTTAATATTCACATACACTAGTACAAGTTTCCATAATGCCACGATTTTCATCTTCTCGCAGCATGTGCTTGATATTTAGAAATATTTGATTTCAGAGAATAACTTAGAAAATCTGCTAACCTACTGGGTTTTTTAGTTTTATTTGACCCCGAGCTTTGAGCCATTATATACGTCTCGTCTTTAGGGGAACAAAATTGCATCCGGCAAGAACTATCTGCCCAAAGTTAGTATCCTATCTAGCAACAAAACACAGCAAATATAGTAATACAGCTTATAACCAAATAAAAAAGAATGAAAATGAAGTTCACCTTTTTGAATTTCTGGATGACGCGACAGTAAGCTCTGCAAAATTGAAGGTGTCTGTTGATAGAACTTAAAGTACAATGAGCAATTACAGTTTCTACCTATCTGCATTTAGGATTGGGCTCATTAGTGAGTGTTTTAAGACATTTGATGATCCGTTGACTTTACGTGATCATTCACTCATGAACTAGCGATGCTTAAACATTGCATCCATGGAATTTTGTTGCCATGTTCATTTATCATGGTGCCTACGGAGCGGCCACCAACGTCGGAGCCTGAAAAGGAGCATTGTGTCTTTCCACAAAGGTGGGAAATCACTGTCAGAGATTTTTAATGCCATGGGAAGATCTCGTAGTATCGTAATGCATCATATCCAGATTTAGACAGGAAGAAATCGTTAGAACGTTGACAAAGAACGGCCGACCTCCAAAAACCACTCCGAGCGAAGACAGAGCCATAGTGATACAGAGCACGAAGAACTGTTTTAAGTCTGCAGCTGAAATTGCTCGTAAGATCGATGGATGAATTGTCGGATGGTAAGGTGTCTGTATTTACTGTCTCACGTCGATTCAAGCAAGCTGGTTTACTTGCACGTGTTCCTGCTTCGAAACCTCTGCATTCCAGGTAAATAAAAAAATTGAGACTACAGTTTGCTTGCTCATGAACACGTCGTCTGTTCGGATGTACAGTGAGCATTCGTACATTTTAGTGGCGAATCAAATTTCAATGTGACTGGTTCTAATAGAAAAAGGTATGTTAGACGTAAAGTAGGCGAAGGAATTTCTCCACAGTGCGTCAGAACGGGTAACAGTTTTGAATTCGCTACCCTAAAGCCCTGATCTCAATCCAATCGAAAACGTGTGGAAGATCATTTGAGAACATACTCAAGCCAGACATCTTAGAAATCGAGATGCAGTATTAGAATTGAGTGGAGCAAGCTAAGCCCACAGTTTTGAACAAAATTAATACGTTCCTGCTGCAAAGGTTGCAGGAATCTCAAGCTTAAGGTTTACTGACTGTTAATACTTTTAAAAATTGTTATGTTATTTGGGTGAAATTTGTTTACATTTCATTTTTTTTCTCACAGTGTTTCTTAACTTATGCAGCAACGAAAAATGTAGCATTTGAATTCTAGGCGGCCTGTTGATATCGCAGCCGTGTGTAATTATATTCAGAAATTTCATCACGATTGACACAAAAAAGGTAAATAGAATTATATTAGTTTTCAAGCCCTTTGGTTCAGTATTTTATCTGCAATAAAGGTTTAATAATTGAGTGTTTTACTGTGCCATAACATATGCTTGCTACTCTATAGAATGTGTCGAGAGGTTAGGCTTAAGTTCACAATTCAGAAGCGATATTTTGCTTCCATCAGCCACCGGTGGCTGAACCTGCGCACAATTCTCTCCAGGCAATTTTGAGATCATGAATAAATGAATGCGATCTGTGTACTCTGATGATAATGCTCGTTCAATCTTCTCACTATTGATGAGCCAACTGAAGCAACAGCTCAGAGTGAAAGATGAATAATAATGTACAGCCAGGCTTCTCACTAGACCCTATTTGGACTAACATTACCGAGTGAATATTGTTTCTATAAATGTTAGAAAAATAAAAAAAATACGTATCTGCTTCTGTACAGCAAAAAAAAATATATATATATATATATTTAATGCACTCGTGTGACGTCGAAGCGCAATGTAGGGCAACCTGCAAACCGCGTCTTTCGATTCGAGGAAATTCTTCCAAAAGAAAACTTCTAAGTAGCTCCTACAGCTTCTGAAAAAGGCAACAATTGGCAAAATAATTGATTACCCAGTCGCTCAGAGAAACTTTACAGCAGTTGGTGTCGATAGAAATCATCTAACCCTGCACTGCAAGGTCTATCAGATAATACAGTCAAATGCGCCTAATAGTGAAATTCGAACAGAAAATTGTAACCTTTCTACGGACAGTTGTGTTATTTTACAGAAAATAATGCAATTTTTACGGAAAAAGCGTTATTTATGTAACCAAAAGTGCATGTTATTACCACAACTATACCATACACTGAAAGGAAAATTTTCATGTATTTCTGCACAATGAAATTTTCTGTCTATCCGGATATGAAAACACAAAATGGAATCTTCTATGTCTTTAATCACCATTCGCCTCATTCGCAACTGTTGTTAACTTCGAAAATTTGATTACAATTTTTCATCTCTCCGATTTCATTTACATTTTTCATTTCGCCAGAAGTCATCGAACTAAGGTCTCCTGGGAAATAAATTTCTTGGCTTGGGATCCTCTTAAACTTTCATGGAGTTGGCGCCTCTGCGAACGACATCTTCCTACAATTTATAGCGCTCCATAAGTGACATAAATTCTGCGAATTTACTAAGATAGCCGTGAGGATTTTTTTATGACTTTGATAATTTTATTTTTATATTAGGCGTTAACTTCTCAGTTTTCTTTTGTAACTAGTGATTTCTAATATCACTCCTATCTAATGCAGAGTGATGTCAAATAATTCAATTTATATAATAACGTCTAATGGTGCATAGTTGTGTCTAAGGATGTATTATGTCTAATCAAATTGTGCTTGAAAATGTCTATGAGTTTTTAATGATGACTGATGATGTTTAATATGTTTAACGATGCGCAACGGATGTCTAATGATCTATCAAAATCCATTAAATGGCAAGAGTAACGCCATTTAATCTGATGGTCCTCATGCGCAAAATATATCTATATTTTTTTTTGCTAAGATCAGATCTTGTGGATACCGAAATTCAACTTGTATATGAAATAGATTGTATTTTACATTGTTTACAGCACGTTTCAGAGTCAAAATTTGTACTTATATTGAGTTTTATTTCTTTTTGCAAGATTTGCAAACTTGTTTTTTTAATTGCTGAGACAATATTAACGATGCGGAAAATTTTCGTACGTTAATTCAATACTTTGCTCACACAGCAGTGAATAATTTTGCGTGTATTCGAAAAAATTTCCACTAACAAAAATTTGTATTTAACATCCGAACTCAGCTTGTAAGAAAATCGTAAAAAAAATTGTTGCGGTTTCGAAACTCTTCAGTTGAGGGCAGTTGATACGCTGATGTCTAATGACGCTTGGGTTAGTGGTAACAGATGGTGTCTTGTCGTCTGATGATTAATAATAATTGATAGTAAGGCAACCATGCTGATATCTAATGATGCACATCTAAAAGAAGTTGAACAAGAATTCCTGTTCATCCATGATAGTTTCTTAAGGTAGCCTTTCTCACAAAAGTAACAGTATACAGTATATTCGGCACTTGCTATATACAAATTACGGATACAAACGCTGGATAATTTCAGCCCTACTTGCGGCCGTGAGACCCAGCGGCAGAAGTAGAAGAACAAGCCAAAGTTTGGGATTTCTTTCAACATTATTATTATTTGGCATGGCCGAAAGGGCACAAGTGTCCACCTACATGGCACAATGGGGTATTTTCTCCATATTGAAGGGTTAAGTCTGCAGGGTCCTGACGCTGGCCCTGTCCTGCAGCTTCCATCATCCGTTTAGCTCGACGGTCCTGAAAATTTCGAATTTCGAAAGGCGACGAAGTCGAGGCTATCGTTGCCGCCACTGGTCCTGACCTGCCATGTCATCCTTCACTTTTGACCCTCGGCTTTTCGACTCAAAAATTGTTTTATGAAGCGCTGGGGGTCACTCCGTCCTTGTGGAAACCTGATACTAGGGAAGGCCAACAGTGTGCACTCATTCTTTTGGCACAATGTGGATCGTTTGGAAAGCCCTCCCATTACAAGTCACATTCGTCACTGAAAATTTGAAGCGATGCTGTACATCACTGAACGTACAAAAACTCTAAACTGCTCAATGGTAATGGTATATGACGCCTCAACTCTAGCTGATCTTAAGTGAAAAACTGAAAAATATTTTCCTTTCATCGTTTTAGTATTATTGTTTTGGCTCATGCCAACGCTTAGGAATTTGTGAAAAGAGCACCAGGAAATTTGTGTCGTTACTGAGCCAGCCATTTATCTTCCTCACGGAACACTAACTTTAGTAAAATTAAAATTACATCAAGGAAAGGGGACGGTACCTATTTGGTCTTTTGGCCAACGGTTACTCGAACGTGTTTTCTACCCTTGAGTTTTTGTAGGAACAAAATTTCCGGAAATGGAACTCTATATGGTTACTTTAAGTGGAAAAAGATAGAACTGGGTTACCGCTTTGACTACATCAGTTTTGTAGGGAATACTGTAAAGAAACCGAGATCGTATAATAGCCTTTTCGGGTGGCAAGCAATTACGGGAACATATTTTTTCACATCAGCTTTTGTATGGATAAATGTGCAGGAAACAGAGCAGTATGGCTATGCTAGGTGGCGAGAGGTTGAAGCGGTTAAGTTTTCTTAAGAGATTTTACTGTCCGCTGTCCACTTTGATTTCTGTATTAGCAGTAGAAGTAGCAGTAGCAGTAACTTTATAAGCAGTTAGAAACGGACCAAGAGGCTAGTTCCCAGAGATGAACCGAACTAAGAGTTTGTCCGCTCCGAGCTACTTCCGTCTTGGAAAAACTACAAAATTTCACGCTATAGCGCTACATCGCAACCGGTGGGATAATTTCACTGGTATGATCAACCGCGGCCGATCGGTTAATGGGAGTCTGCTGTTGTTCAGTATATACCGTATGGGTAGTTGCTGTAGTACAGCAATTCCTGGAGCTTACGACTCCTGCGTCAATTAAAGGTGAAGCTCCTATAGTGGGCTATGACCGGGCAAGAAAATACTGACACTGAATGCCGAATCAGCAATTTTCAGCACCCGACCACCGCCTTAAAACGCAGCTTTTCATCCAGAATCAGTTCAAGGTATCTAAGTTGAGGCACCCACTCCAATTTATTCTTCTCAAAGAAAACAGGTGGCAACTGCGAGCACAGGAAGAGAAAACATTAATTTTGTTTTATTTTCATGGGCAGTTAATCTATATTGAATTAACCATTCGGACAATACATAAAAAAATTATATCCGCTAAAGCAGCTTGAAAATTACAACAATTGATGGAGAAAACTGCATCGTTCATCATGACATACATATCACGGCCTAAATTTAATTAATACCTACAGTTCTTTGCAAAAAATCTTATTATGCATTGTGCATATTACTTTTTCCGTGTGTCAAATCAATGAATAATCAAAATAATTTGTGCCTTACTATTGACGGCCCTAGAACAATATAGGGGTGTAAGCGACAGGTTTTTTTTTTAAGTTTGTTTTTGCTCTATCGGATTATACAGATTGAAACCTGTCTCCTTTCTGACTTCACAGAACGACAGGTTTCAATCTGTAATATCCGATGGTGCAAAAAAACTTATTTTGAAAAGCCTGTCACCTACGCCCCTGTTGTTTTAGGGCCCTCAATCAGAGAAGAGAGTGCTGCAATACTATATTCTGTGCTCTCGAGAGCGGCTTTTAGCCATACTCAGCAATGATAATTCGTTGTACTTGGGAAATTCGAAGGCAGAAAATGTAGCATTTTGTTCAGCTCCCTTGGTGATGCTTTACTAACGGACGCATTACTATGATAAAATACATAACAAATGTTCTGTCAGCTGGTAATAGAGAAATATTGAAAAAATATTCAGTCACATGCTTGCAATAATTAGTGCTAAATCATTCGCTGTGAATATAGACGAATCGCAGCTATGTTTTCTAGCTAATGGATTTTTTCACATCACGCAGCTCCATTATGATGATGAGCATTGATCAATTATAGTAATTATCGAGCAGATATATACCGTGCAAACTTAAATGAATTTTGTTCATGCTAATGTGTTTTCTTTACAGATCTGTGCTATAATTTTCAACAATAAATCAATTATTAGAACTCTGGAGGCGGTGAGACCGTATCATATGCGTAAGCTAACAAAAATTTTCTAAAATAAATCTCTTACGTTGGTAACCGCTTTATAACACGATCAGTTCGATAGTTGAACCGACAAATTAGAAATATAGTGATGTAGGTAAGGGGAAGTTCGATGAGAAGTCGAAATTAAGACTTCTAGGCTTCACTTGTCCTAAATTGCAGACAGAAGCTTTGGTTTCGTCATTTTGAATCGCGTTGGAGGTGTTAGAAGCAACCTGATTACGTTGAGCCGTCTGAAAACAAACTCTATCTTACAGACTAAGAATCACATTTTGGAAGTATCACAGGTAATTGAATAAGAATCAGCGCCTGACTTACTTCAACAAGTCGAGGCCAGGGCCAAGTCAAGCCTCAATGGCTCCCTTTCGCTGCCCGATCGATCGCATTCGACTCGTCACTCGAATCTAGTTACCTTCCTCGAATGCTTGAGGCCGTTATGTGAATGCAGAGACTCATCATGGTGAGTGCAAAATTAATTAATGATCGTCATCGTTTGACTACTCGCACAGCTGCCGAAGTAATCGTTCGTTACTCACAATATCATTACGCAAATCAATTCAATTTAGTTAAATTCTGAACCGAAAGAATCTCATTACATATCTAATGAGCTATTTAACACTGAAATCTTAACTGTGCCTTATAGTGTTAAGGCTATAAATTACACGGAGTGTGGCTAATTGGTTGCTGAGACAATAGTGACCGGAGATGTTCTTCCTTTCAAGGATGTTATTCATCGTTTAGCATTCTACATCAGGAATGACGTAATTTGGATCCTAGTCAACTGGTCCTCTTGAGCGGTGCAGTGATAAGCGCACTGAAATAAAATAATATTGAAATGCATACTACGTGAGAGCATTGAGTCAAACACATAAGCCACACGCACGCTAAACTTATAAGCGGACGTTCAGTTCGCACGTATTTCCGATTACACAGTAAAATTCGTTAGCCAATATACCCCTGGAAAGTATAGCTGAGCTTCCGCTCTTAAGTTCAGCGTACGATTGTGAAGCGTCGCTCCTGCATTATAATATAACGGCACAGTAAGAAATTCTGTTGACACATTTGCGTTAAGTCAACCTTTCGTAATTAAGCCTTTTTCTCCCACGTTGATATTGGAGATATTCTCTAACTTGGTTAGCTTGAACTTTTCAGGAGTTTCATATCTGACTGAAGCGGGAGCTCAGAAAACTTGGATGCTGCCCAAGTCCATTGCAGAAATTTTTGCAATTTTTTCATGAACTCGATAGTGGCTGCTGAGAATACTATTTTGACTGTTTTGTGACGTCAGCAGACTTTCTGTAGCTCATGAAATAAGTACTAATATCCCGGTACATAAGAACGCAGTGTCCCTACTTAATAAGGTATGAACCGCCACCGTTTCAGGTGTTAATTACAATGTATTTGATGCAGTAACGATTAAAACAAACTTTAAAAAGATGCTGGGACTAGAACACAAAGTGTTGTAGCCATTTAATTGGAGCTCCTCTACTGGCCGCACTGAGAACTTACTGAGTAGCTTACATTATCTCGTCAACCTGCCTTGGATATCATGGCGGATGTCGGCTTAGGTCTGATGCCTGGTACACACGCTAGTCAAAAGAGCGAGTTTCTCTAGCTAATCATCCAAACATTTTGATAAGCTTTTGTAAACATGGTTCTGTGATTTAAAAAAAGTCTTAAAATGTTGGCTGTTGGTGCGGTTTACTCAGCAAGTGCCTTTAGTCAAGTTTTGAATATCTCTTCAAACTTGAAGGGAATTATAACTGAAAATTCTCTGCATCTGTGCGCTATTTAAATAGACACATCAACGCATTCGGACATGGAGATGACGAACTCGTTTCATGGACTAGCGTGTGCACCTGCCATAAGAGGTGCGACCTAATCAGATGTTCTCGGCTCCTTGCCGTCCCATTAACCAGCATCGAAAATAACTTTTGGAAAAGCCAAGCGTTCTGTAAGGTTATGGACACATTACAAGTTAATACATTTTATGCAGAGAAGTGAGTATGCCAGTCGTATTTCCGGAAAAGGTAACTAGTATGTTTGGAATACGGAGCAATGATAAGTTGATGACAATCAGAGCACCCTCCATCATAATGTGATAGCAAACTGACTCATTTAAGACAAATTTTTCCGAATAGGAGAAATGATACAATAATTAGGTGACTGCCAGAAATTCAGAGTTACTGGTCTTGCCAAAAGTAATATCTTATCTATGGAGTAATGAGTATTGACAATGTTAAACACTGTCACTGGGTATAGAGTAAGGTATATATCAAAACTCAAATTGCAATCCCATTTACAGCTGAATGATTAACTGTGCATCAGGCCCAGTTGAAATGTCATTAATTAATGAATACTTCTGTTTTTGAGATGAAATACAAGAGAATGATATGATAATCAATTACGATCAATACCCAGCCTATCATTTTAAAAGAGTCACCGCTTTAAATGAATTTTTTCTAAATATCTCTTGCAGAAAATGATTTTCAGATGGGTAACTAAAATTAACTTGCACTATTTTAAAACTCGTTTAGCAACACGTGCATCCGAAAATCTGCATACTGCATGAGCATCAACTAGAAAGAGAAGTTAAACGATTTCATTCTGTTATCTTAAAGAAACCATAAAACCGCAGATTTACTTGGAAGTGTTTGAAGTGAAATGCATTCAATTCTTATTAGTCTGAATGTCATCCTGTAGCGAGCTCCTATGAAGCCGGTTGGAATAAAACTAAGAAATGAAAACATTTAAGTTGTGGAAAGCTTAGGGTTGAATAAAAATAAAAATAATTTTCTTCTTCTGTTCTTAGCGACCTGCCCAGAACATCTTATTCTGAGAAGCCTCTGCAGTGTATCAGCTGCTGAACGACTCTTAGTCTACAATGGTGGTGGTGTTCACGATTGTCATGTACATTACGTTAGGATTAGACAGATATATTAGGTTAGACTGGGGTTAGACGAGGTACATTTTAGCACTATGTTAGCTGGGAAAGCGTAGAATAAGTTCGGGTCACGACTCTCCAGCAAAAATCACAGTGTAATTCACCGTTTCTCAAGTACGGTATCTGACACAATTTTGCTGCCACGAATTACACAGTAGTACGTACGCAACGAATAGTGGTAGCATTTCTTGTCGGCAGCTGCAAAACAGTCGTGAAAATTTTGATTTCTTGTGTAGTTGGCTCTCAGGACTACTTTATCTTCCTTACGGCTGGGTCTAATTCTGAATATCGAATCGGTTAAATTGATAATCTTAAGGAGTAAAATATAAGAAATAAATGCACAATTTGCACACTATTTATATATTTTCGTAACATCGTTTTATATGTAACACATGAATGGCGGCATATGCTGTATGCATCTCATGCATGAATTAAATAAGCAGTATTATAATTATATATGAGCCTTTATTATACTGTTTTGATTGCAATTATAATGACAACTTGTGGTCCGAGTTCTCCATTAAGACCCCCGTTGTCCTCTGTTATCAAGGCTTCAAGGGATTTGTCAGAGGAAAGTTGAACACTGAGTCTGTAGGCACTGGACTTAATCCGGCGGCCTCTACAGCACCGGTGTTGGCAGCACTATTCTAACCTAAGCTGTCGCAAAGCACTCGAAGCTCTCGAATTTCATCCTGTCTTATTGCCCTAGAGCGTAGCGGAAAATGTATAAATATATAAATCAATGAATAACTAACAAAAACATGCGAATTTTGTTTTTATTATACCAGGTGACCTCCACCCCCCCCCAAAAAAGTACACCGACGTTAAAATATTGCTTTAGTATCGTCAGCAAAAAGTGCATTATATCTATTCAAAATTTCAGTGAAAATTCGTATTTTCTAAAAGACGTATGAATAATACGGGTGATACGCACGAAGCAGACAACTTCATAATGTATGATACTTTACTGCATTTTCAACCTATTTCCTATAGAGATATCGAAAGTCGATTTACTTTATTATGGTGTCACCTGGTATATTACTGATGTGTAGCACACGACTCTATACATACAGTTTCATCTTCTTCACCAAACGTAATTATCGACAGATATCGTCAGGAGTCGACACTTGAAGCATTAACTTGAATTTCAACGGCGAGTTTGCACTGAATGCTAGAGGCTTTTGGGTAAGAACAGGTACGTACGTTTGGCCTAGAATGACACTAGATTAGGCACACTTCACAAACTAGGACAGACTGTGGCGCCGCGAGGATATTGCATTGCGGAAAATATGGAGGGGTTTTACGTTGTTCTGGGGTGCATATGTTGGTTGCATGAGAGCAACACAGAGCGGAGAGAAGAGGAGTCGGAGTGAACGAGGCTTGGCACATGATTGGAGAGAGGAAATCAAGCCCACATTTTGGCGCCGCTAAAGTAATGTGTATCTTTTCTCGTGCTTCTGTTACACTTTTCGAAGTCTCGCAAATGATGTCACTTTCTCGATGATGTTTGTTACTGCTGCCATGTTCATAGATATGATTTGATTTAGTGCGTTAAGGCGTCATTTTAACATAATCTTTTGGTCTGCAGAGTTGCATTTATTGATCAGTTCGTGGGCGGCTCTAGAAAATTTGCATGAGGGGGGGGGGGGGGCTGTAGGGCGGACGGCTTGCTGGAGTAATTTGAGGAGTGCTTTCACCTTGCTATGGAATAGATGTATGTTGGTTACATGGTACAAATACTGTGGGAGATTTCCGGGTATCATATCTTCATCGGAATGGGGGTTCTAAACCTCCTCCCCCAAGCCCTTTCTTGACGCTGTCACTGAGAACAGGTTACAAGACGGCACCGAAAAAATGATCACAAAAACCATCACCGTAGTCAGTTTGGTATTTAATTCAGATGCCAAAGCGCCAGTTCAGTTGGAGCGTCTTTTTACTGTGATTTGCACTTGCTTGAAATTCGTGGAGCCGATCAGTGTTTGGAAGAGCAGGTCTGCAAGCGTTCAAGTCAGCCTAGAATGGCTGTTGGATTGATTTTTCACTGAGAAATTAACAAAGAGAAATTGACTGAAGCGACCGTTTTTTGAGAATCCCATAACAACTAACTGGCTGTGCTGTTCTCTCTCCTGTAGTATAGCTGTAAGATAACAGCTCCATGTAGTTAAACAGCGCAGCCTGAGTGAGATAGGATAATAAAAGGCTATCATCTCGTTTTATGTCATCTATTATATAATTATACACTGTTTGTTGGTCCTTCCGTCCTGATATGACGGATGAGATAGGAGAAAATTCATTTGCTGATCGCCGATGGGATGAGATAGGAGGACGTTCGAGCGTCATGTTGAGCAAAATATGTTCCTGTAGCATGTTGGAGACCATGATTTTTCAGAATTTTTTCAACAGTACTAAATATATCACTTTACTTGGCTTTCGTTTCATTTTTACTTTTTTATTACCCATTCTCGTTGGTCTTCATTCTTCGGTAAGGAATGTCGTCAACGTATAGGAATGATAACAACCCTGGTATTAGCGCACAGAACAAAGCTGACACGAGTGCGTCTTTCCAGGATACGAAACAGGACATTCAGAAGGTAGAAAATTTCTTACTATGTACCAAAAGATGCCGTCAATGGAAACTTACATGGAAAAAAGACAGAAGGGAATTCAACAGCCGACTTGACACCCAACACATCAGGGAAATCCCGTACAAATGTGGATAAGAGGTTAAATAAATTGCCAAGGCAACCATCGAAATTATGCAATGACCCAAAAGAACTAAAGAGTATCCAAACATTGAACAACTAATACTTCGGGACATTGCAAGTGAAGTAAATTCACTCTTCCTAGCAATTACTGAAACACACCTAAATGAGAGTATTTGTGATGCTGAGGTGAAAATGGAAAACTATACTTTGCACAGGTGTGACCGCGAAAACCGTAAATGCGGTGGAGTAGCATTGTGCGTGAAAGAACAGCTTGGCTCACACGTTCTACAGAAATTGTCGAATAGCATGTGTGAAATTGTAATTGTAAAAAAAACAGAAAAAATTAAACTGGTTTGTGTGGTGTGCTATCGACCGCCAAAATGTGCTTCTAAGAAGTTTGCGGAGCTGCTCGACGAAATTCACACACATTGCAGTAGACTTAATAGTAAGTACAGTGTAATCATTACAGGTGACTTAAACTTTCCATTCCTAGAATGGCTACATCTAGACTTGCCCGATGAAACAGGTAGTTTTATTTTTAACAAAAAGTTTTCGTACACAGTAGATGAAAGAGAACAAGCATTATCTTTACTACAGGTAATGGAACAACTTTCTTTAATGCAGATGATCACTTCTCCAACAAGGAACGACAACATCTTAGACCTCCTCTTTGTACAGAATACCGAATTTGTAAAGAAAATCAGCACCCACGATACAGCTTTGTCTGATCACAAACTCATTGATATTACAACCCAGTTCAGTAGCTATGAATCGAGTGACTCAAAGAATAATTGGCAAAATAGCATAAATAGTCTACGAGATTTGAATGCTTTCAATAATCAAATAAATTGGGAAGGTTTGAACGATGAGCTGCGGTCGGTGAACTGGGTCGCTCTTTTAAATGACTCAACTCAAAGTGAAGAATGAACGAATTCTTCGAAAACATTGTGTTGGAAAAGTGCGTGAAATACCTACCACCTGCATAGGAGAAAATGTCCTAAAAATTGCCACCATAAATTCCGCAAAAGCTTACTAAAGAAAATAGCAAGGTTCAACCAATGCCAAAAGTCATCGTGTGAATTACAGCGACAAATTGAATGCAGGCATAAACTGGAAGAGATTGAACATAAACTTGCGAAATCTCATGAAATTATCATCGCCGTTATTATCATCACTGTACTTTTATAACCGTAGTGATTGCTGCATGTGTCTTTGTCCCTCTGCGTAGCACAGCAGATGTGTTCCAGTGGCAGAAAACTCAATTTAGCAGAACAGGACTGAATTTAAGAAATATATTTAGACGCATCTAAAGAGATCCGTGAGTTGGTATTTTATTTAACATTGCCAGTTTCAAAACATAGGGAAGATGATACATTAAGCTGTCTACATTTATGCAGCTGAAACTCTAATTTTCACCATCTGGTGCCAGTGTCTCTGCACCAAACATTATATAATTACAACGATTGAAAACTGCCTGCAGTGCGTTAAGGGTTTTTGCCCATTACTACCGTGCAGCAGCATTAATTATATCACAAATTAATGTTTTTCCCTTCATTTTTTTCGTTATTGCAGCTAGTTAACAACAATTTAAATTAATATAGTTAACTCTTCAACGCACTGCTTAATCTGCATTTATTTATTTATTTTTTTCTTCGTCGGAAAGAATAATTTTGTATGAACCGCAAAACGTAAACTGCACGCGGAGAAATTAAAGGCATGAAGAACAAGAATTAAAATCAGGAATTGCGGTGCCAAACTGCATGGAGCTTTTATGTGAAATAGGAAGTTGGCACACCCGCAATTCTAATGACTGCTTGCTTAAATAATAAAAATATAATATTTGTTTTTGGTATGTACTGAAGTTCATTATCGAATTTAAGAACATGCAGTGGAGTTAAATTCCTCTACGTTCGCGGCATTCGCCAAAAAGTTTCACTAATTACCAAGAATCTTTCCAACTTCTTTAAAAAAAAGCAACTTTATTTTCTTTCTTGGCTCACTGATCTAAAGCGAAAGATCAAATTAGCTCTCTGCTTCAAAAAAAAAAAAAAAAAAAACCCTGATGAAAAACGATAAAAATGAAACCTCAGCAGCCTCTACACTGCAGAGCTTAAATGCCTGCATGGCAGTTATCTGTGATATATGTTTCATAATCCTCTGTTTTATATTCCATTCGCAGGATTTGTTGGATTTTTCCTAGATACTCTTCTCGTTCTCCAATTTGTAATAAAAAATCAATCCAGTGCCTTTAACATCAGTGGAGAGTAAACGGCTGCGTTCATTGTGTGCTCCTGAGCCATGAACTCAAGTTCTATGCGAAATATCGATGTATGATACTGTTATTATTATTATTACTACTATTAAAGAAGCCGACAATCAAATAATGACGGCGAAGAAATTCTGATGATACCATTTCTTACTTTCATTCTTACTTTGCTGATGTAAAATACAACCTGCAACCGCTGCCTTCAAGGAACAATTGAAATGCGCGTTCTTGGCTTCAATGTTACTGAACAGCTCAACCATTCTCTTTCTTAGGTGACATGCAGAAAACCTGATCCTTTTCTAGGAGCCAGTCAAACAGCACTCAAGATATTAACTTCTGCTCCTTGTTAGCTACCCATTATATTATAGTGGAAATTCTTCCCTCGATGGAAAAGCTGTTTCGTCAAAGGAAGAACTCGAGCTGGAAAAAATAACTGCTACAGCGGAATATTGGTGTTCGTCCCCCCGCTTCGCATCGCTACTATGCATAGTGCAAAGAATATCTTACCTATGCTCCACTTATCATCTACTCAACTTATGCGTGAACGCAAAGCCACTAAAGTTTAGAAGTGAGAAGGAAGTAAAAATCAGGAGTCATGAGTACGCTAAGAGAAACCGTAGATATCTTCACTGCACTGATTGGATTTCAACGTTGGCCCAGCAAGACGTACCTTCAAATCTGATACTTATATACTTTTGTTATCTTCTGCACCCTGCTCTACTTTTTGCCAATCGGTTTTTAACTGAACGTGACAGGATGACCGCAGTCTCCAACTTGGCCGAATTACGTTATTTAGCACCAACAACGTGACTTAGGAATCACTATTACCTGTCACCCAGCAACGTGATTTAGGAATCACTATTACAAACAAATTACAACACAGTCAGCAAGTTGACAAGAGTGTGAAACTGGTGAGCAGAGTACTCGGATTCATCACCAGAAACTTCGAATACAAGTCCAAGGACTTCATCGTTCCCTTGTACAAGGCATTAGTGAGGCCACACTTAGAATTTGCTGTTCAATTCTGGTCGCCACATCTCTGTAAAGATATCGATAACATGGAAAGAGTCCAACGCAGAGCAACGAAATTGATACCTCAGCTCAGAAACAAGTCGTATGAACGTCGCCTAAAAGAACTGGGTCTGATCTCTCTCGAGCAAAGACGGCTCAGGGGACAACGAATAGAAACATTCAAGTACTTGAATGGCTTCAACGACGTACCTATAACGGGACTCTTTGAAAGAGACCTAAATGATCGCTTGCGAAACAACGGTCAAAAACTCAAACATGAAGCTCGAAGAACAACCTTAGGTCAGCAGTTATTTCCCTATTTCATAGTCAGCATTTGAAATACTGTAGACTCCCTTCCGACGTTGTTGGCGCGGAGTCGGTCAACTCGTTTAAAAATCGTCTTGACATACACTGAGAGAGACATCCTCCACAGCTAAGGACTCCTCCTCCACGAGTCGCAAGCACTTAACGGCCAAAGCTTCCCAGGCCATTTTAAGCTGACTTCTTCACACTTCCGCTCCATCTAATTATTTAAGCTCCGCATATCAGCGGCTATCGATCATACTTGCGTGCATTCATGACTATCTCTTTGGCGGAGATTCTTCTTCTCCTCCTTCTTTTTGTTATTTTTTCATTTTTTCTCTCTCGTCTTCCATTTTTTCTCTTCTCGTTTCCCCAGTCGTCAACATCCAACTAACATAATGGCAATAGCTCATAGAGGGCCGGGGTGTGAGTCCCGGTGTCTCTTTGGGAATGGGCCTCTTGGTTTGTGTCCTGCCGCCTATCTAATCTAATCTAATAATGCTTAATTCTTTTAGTTGCTCGTATAGAGTAATATACAACCTATTTAAATAGCACATAAATTCTTCTTAAATAAGTTTTTCAGATCTCTAGGGTAAAAACTTTTCAAAGCAAGCATCTCTCGCCGCAAAACCGCATTACTGGATCCATATATGTGATTAATCAAAATTTAATTTGAACCCGTGTAAATCTATGTTCTAACTGCTAATTTTCTCCCCATTTTAGTATTAAGGCGATGGAACACCTTGCGCAGTATGCCGTGCTAGTTAAAAAAAATTCTTCCTCTTCAGTCTTAAATGTTGTAGCACCTCTGTAACATTAGTTATAAGCGTAGGAGTGGCTCTGCTAATGCAGTAAGCCTTGCTAATTCACGATTCATTTCTTAGCTTTTCACTAATTTGCAGCTTTTTCCTCAGGCTCAAATCGCAATACATGTGACATGAGTTGCAGAAATACGCGGTCAAATACACTTTTGCAGTTGAAGTGCTACAGGCGTGCTGAGTGAGTGGAGAAATGTGGCAGTTAGCCTTTCATACCATTTCTGCTTTCGGCACTGGAGGAAGTATAGTCCAATTCTTACACAAATAAAAACTAAACCTGATTATTTTAGGAGTAATACCACCAATTCTCGCTTTTCACCAATTCGAAGAGGAGGCGAGAGAGTACAGGTGTTTGGAACGTATCATACTTCTTCTCCAAATTAGTGGAGGTTTACTTTAAACAACTTGTAAAGGAGAAGGCAGAGGGCTATCAGAAGTAAAGGGAATCTCCAACGTGTTGTAGCTGCGGGTATGTACAAGGTAAGAATAAAATCTACGTGTGTATCAACGGTAAAATCTTTCTCAGCGTATATCAGTCTAGTCACAAGATTTAGCGATCTCATAATAAGTCTTGTAAACTTTGTTTTCAATTTTTCATTGTTAGTTTTCACTGGTCCTTGCAGCCAAGCCAAAGCGAGGATGCTTGGGCGACAGTGTTTATTACTTCCTGTGAGTCTGCACCCCACGGCCCACGGGCAATGTCCGTTGGGGCTCAGCGCCTGTCAAAATGTTGGGCGCGGGCTTTTTCTTTACTGCAGGCTGGAGATCATCGCGAACAGTACTGCTATTCCTAGTCGGGGAAATGTAAAATGACTGTTTTCTATAGTTCTGTTAATTATTTCTCTTAAAAAAAACTGCTTTACACATCAGAATCTAACTCATAGGTTATCCTATTCGTAGCATCTGACTGAACTGCAGCAGCAAAAATCATTGAGTTTCACATCGACAGCTCCTTGTCAGATGACTCTATCTGGCAGATTTGTTGTGTCAGACTGAGGACTTACGAGTAAATATTTTGTAAAATTGTCTTCGGCAACTAACATTCAGAGTCATCCACCCACGAGATTTATTCTATGTTTGGAATAAAAGACAGGACAGTGAGTTTTTCCTCGGTTTAGTGAAGGGAAACTAAAACGTAAAACTTCTATCCGCAACATAGAAAATAACAAGACCTTTGAGGAACGCACTTAGCAGATTACTGCGTGAGAATAAATGACAATAATTTCCTTAGAGGTATTATACAGAAAGAAAAGAACACGTGCAAAAAATGGACTTTAAAGTTTCAAATAGGAAAGGTGGTGTCCTTTTCCATTGAAGAAAAAGACGACCAGCACACGCATTGGAAACGCCTTTTAACTTTGTGTGTATGGAAAACGAAATAAATTAATGAAAACACGTCGAAAACGAAATCAAGCGTTTTTAAAGCAGGTGACATACCTTGTGTCTATTTCCGCAATAAAGAAAACTTGGACAGAAGCTATTTATGGACACTGCGCATCAGAAGCACTTGGGCATCGGAGTGCCAAAATAAACAAATACGGCCATATTTTCGTGTGCATTTAGCACCATAAGAACGCCTAACACGTTCCCTCCGTACGCTCTATGTCTCCCTCGGGCTCAATGGAGAGCCTCCTAACGCTCCTGTTTTGATTACCTCACTCGATAAATGTGCTTTGCATTGCTCGTTTGCTAGGGAGCTGTAAGCAGCAGATATTCCGCCTTAATTGAATGAAGGTTTCGAATGAAAGGGAACTTCCTCTTAGGTTACTTTCTATTGCTTCCCTGATTTGTACGCATCAAAATATTTTGATGTCTTGTCTTCTTCTGCTCGATTCGTATGCAATTACGGGATCGTCATGATCGAGTGTTCGTCGTTTCTTCGATGACTTCATGATTATTTATCTTACGTTTAATGATTTCTGTGGTACAAAAGTTACTGATTGCTTACTTTATCCTATGTACCTAAGTATTCAGCGTAAATGAGGGCCTGAATTTTTACTTTACCTAGGATTTGTATTCGAAGAATCTTTATTTACAATAGCTTCAAGGATTTTAGGATGAGGTCCTGTGATGCAAGCATGCCACTCGACAATCTGTAGCTGCAAATTTTTCCCTCAGTGCATGTAACCGTTTACAGATTTTCGCACCAAAATCAGATAAAATTGATCACAACATACGCTCAATACAGACCGATTTCACGCTAAGCCTCTGATGGATGAGACAAGTATATAGAAAAAAAAAACAGCCGTAATTGATGTTTACTGAACATATGTATGCACTAAAAATGTCATAGAAATTAGTTACCAAATATGATACCTCGACAACACATTGAAAATAGAGTAAACAGGTTACGTAATATTTTTTTGTGAATGCGTTGGTCGAATACATGCTGTTAGTTAGCTTAACGTCGCCTCTCTGGTTGGACAGCTGACTACCGACACAGTCAATACGATGCTGGGCTATATTTTCGCAGTTCACGTTATATTAGGATAAGTGATATTTTATTTATATCAAAATCTTATTTGATTAGATCGCTTGCCATTGTGGTTGCACTGCGACAACGTATTACAATTGTTTTCATAATATCTAAGATAACATGCTATTAAGGTCTCATTTAAAGAAAAAAATTACTTCGCGTAAGGCCGTGATTCACACTTACAGTTTACATTTGCTATAGAAACGAACTAGCTATCTTAACTTATACATCACACTTTCCTGTGGTTACTTTTTCATGGAAACGAACTACTTAACTTATATATCACACTGTACATTGTTTACTTTTTCTATGGAAACGAACTGCTTTTATCTTATACACCACACTGTACTTTGTTTACTTTTTCTACGGAAGCGAACTACTTAACTTATACATCACACTTTACTTTATTAACTTTTTCTATGGAAACGAACTATTTAACTTATACATCACTCTTTACTTTGCAAGAAACGTACGCGAAGAGACTCTAGCCCACCTCTGCACACATCCATCGCCGCGAGGTATGAACGCTTCAAAAAGCTGCTGGCGAAATGACTTCCTCCGCACCTTGGCTTTAATGAGAATGGAAGCTCGCACTGCTTCTCGCTGCCACTTTTCGGGCGTTGGTGCGTTTTTCCTGGCGTCGACCGCCGCACGAGCGCATCTTCCTTAATTCTGATCCTCGCGCCTCCCCCGCCGTCTCCATGCTTCCCCTTGTCGGTGGCTCCCACCTGCTGGCGCTGCTGCCGACACTGTTGCTTCTCTCTGTTTCTGTAATTCTCACTTTAGCTCTTCATCGGCAGAATTGAACTTCAACTTTGATTGGGAAGAAACTTGATGAATCGAATCCGAATGGTCCGCAACGTTGCTTCTCAGTGTTGTAGTAATCTCCACTTTAGTCTTTAACCATCCACAATAGCAATCAGCTTTTATTATGAAAAATGCTAGATGAAACCAAGCCAAATGGTCTAATTCTAACTTCTCTGTTTCAGTAAACTCTAGTTTGACCTTTCACCTTCCACACAGACTATCCGTCTCCAGATGAAAGACTCTATTTGAAAAGTAAGCGAATGAAACTCACTGCTACTTACTAAAAACTTCCGCATAAACGCGGTCAAAATGCATTAAAATTCCCCGTTTCCACGGGCGTGGTGGTGATTCTTAGGTGGAGGATGCATTGCACCTACCTGCGTGACATTTAAATTAAAAATATTGAGTGCGACTACAGCCACAGCTGCGAAGAATATATATTCTTTTTACTATCTACAAAGTTATCTTTAAAATTATAAATATCAACGACAAACCTTCATGAATGAAAAAATTTTTCTTCGATATTTTCCTATTGGATTGATCTTACCTTCTCATTAATTCTGGCTTAACTGAACCATTTTTTTCTCTTGCATGGAAAAGTATCATAGTTCTTGGAAATGGCTTTCACTGAAGCTAGATGTGTTATAGCATTAATAAAAGGCTGCTTCTATATTCGTAAAGGAAAGAAACAAAAAGTTTATTTCAATCTTAATTTCCGTATATTGAATCTTCCAATAGTTTGGATTGCTTGCGGCATTCGTTGCACATACGTCTATCATGGAAAATAGAGGCGTAAATAAATCCATATTAACATCTTAGAACCGCAACCAATTAGTTCACCAACGAACGTTTTTTCATTCGATAACGACGCAACTACTGAATAGGTTAAGTTTTCAAAGCAAGCAAAAAGACATCGGTAACAATAATTGCAAGGTTGCTATCAATGCTGCTTGAGCTGAGAGTGTATTTCCTGTAAGATATCGATTTACAAATTATCCGACACTGAAAACTTTAATGTGGATGAGCGATTGATGCCGCTTGCATTAATTCATATAATCATATTCGACTGTTCAACTGATTACTTCAACATGAGCATCAATCATTCAGTTGAAAATTTCTCAGCTCGTCCCCACTTTTTACCAGCCATTTCCCATTGCCTCTCCGCGCTTTAATTATTTAGCGCACCTCCACATTTTCTTCGCTCACTCATTTTTCGCCTCAGTGTCAACGCGAAGATTTTTTCCAGTGCCCGGATCTCTCTGACGTCAGCAGCGGCCGACGGATCTTGTCAGCTCCAGCGCTATCAGTAATCGCATTCATCAGCGACAGTTGGTCGGGTGGCTGGAAAATGCCAGACTCTTCAACTTAAAAAAAAAAATTCCTGATGTGGTGTACTGTTTATACGGCAGAAAATTACCTTACCAATAGCACAAGCAGCAGTAAGTAGAGAAATTTACCAGATCAGTGCATTTGTTATGTTATCAAAAGCACTGTCATTCAACTCAGTAAGTCCAATTCGTAACACGTACGAATTAATGCTTCTCGTACAGTGAGGGCATTCGTCCCGCTGCTGCTGTTTGCGATGTAACCTGATGCCAACAGTAGGCCCGTGAAGAGCGTATGAAGCATCACTTTCTTATAGGAATGGCATAGTCTGAAGTGTATTTTTTGTTAAGTGCGCTGGTCAGTGTGGGTTACCTAGTGTGTTCCACGGTCAACAATAGGTGGCAGAGAATGTGCTATGGCGTAGGGAATGTACTGCATTATCGTTACGGCATTTATTTTTTTGCAAAAAATTGGTTGAAAGAGTTGGGCTGAAAAGTAAGGCTGAACACAGACATAGTTTTTTAACCTGAGAAACTTGCACTTGCCTCCTGAACAAAAGTTTTATCGAGAAATTCTACTTTTAACCCCATCGGAACATAGACATTTTAGACCATTAATCTAATACTGTAGATATAGATGCGCTGAACACGAATTTATAGGGCTAACTGTCATATATGCTTAGTTTAAACAGAATTCATGTTAGATTTTTTTCAGTAAGACGTCTTCTGGATTTTATTATTTTTTTTGGCCAAGCTTTCGACAATCTTTGCAAAAGTCGTTTTCAAGGCAAGAAATTTTGGCCTGGAATTCTTACATGCAGCTAAAGTGTATCAAAGATACTCAATCGAATTTCGTTCAAAATAATTAGAGCAATTAGTCGAAAATTTGCCTCACAATAATGAATTTAAAAGTGGCCTCTAATTATTTTGAACGAAATTCAACTGAGTATCTTTGATACACTTTAGCTGCATGTAAGAATTCCCGGACAAAACTTTCTTGCCTTGAAAACGACTTTCGCAAAGATTGTCGAAAGCTTGGCCAAAAAAATTATAAAATCCAGAAGACGTCTTACTAAAAAAAAACCTAATAAATTATGTAACCTGGTTGTCAATTATTTTCATCAATAAGAATTCATGTGTTAGATTTAGTATCAAAACAGTATTGGCACTCTCTACTGCCCACCAATTTTTCGTCTGTAAAATGCTTGCATAAGCAGTGACGCCATGCATAACCAATCCTGCACTCCTAACCTCCACAAGCAAGGAATCATTGGCAATAAAATTCATGGATTTACCATTCGATATCGTTAATGATTTTACTGCTCAATGTGGGTTAAAAATAGTGAACTGATTCAGTTTTTTACTCATTTTTTTTTGCAACTTGATTTTACAGAGCGTCGTACACGACACTACGTATACAGTAAACACTGGGCAGCTGAGAAACGCAATGGCTGATTATGTTCCTTTCATTTGAAGGAACAAAAATTGTACTATTTTGTAAAGGTAAAGCAAAGGTAAAGTCAACTTAGACCACACCCTCACCCGGGAAACCCACATGCACTGGTTTGTGCTGCAGGTATAGGCCCACTGGCCCCAGATGAGTAAGTGTAGTCGCAGTCACCCTCGGGTCATCATGAACTATGGCGCCAATTTGACGCAAGGAACAAATGACCCGAGACCCCCCTCCTCATCTCTGAGAAGGGCAGTTTCGCCAGAGCGCTGTGCATGCACACACAACTGCCGAGTCAGCACACCAAGATCTGCAAAGAGCTCGAGTGTCTGGCTGAGTATCGAACCAGCGAGCAATACAAGGTGTTAGAGCTGCCTTAGTATTACGTTACCACAAAGAAAAGAGTATGTTTATCACCCGCGAACACAGTGAGAGAGGTGATAATGTTTTCGTTGAAGATTTAAGTATATATATATATTTGTCTGTCCACCCAATAGGTGGCCGAAGGAGTTGAGCAATGTTCATATTTTTTTCAGGAAGTTTGATAGGTTACCCTCGATGTAACCAATGCCAAAAAACTGGGAATAGCTGGCCATAAAAAATGACGGCGATGAGAATTGTTCTTCACCCAAAACAGGTAGAATAAGTGGAACTAGGTTCATGATTTTTTGCAGGGAGTCTGGTGGGCTGTTCCTCAATATCATCCACTCTAAAAATAGGATTTTCTGGCTATAAAAAATGACAACAATGAAATTTGCTCCCCACCCAAAAACAGGTAGAAGGAGTTGAGCTATCTTCATGATATTTGCAGGGAGTCTGGTGGGCTGTCCTCGATGTGACTCAGGCCACAAACTAGGATTCGCTGGCTATAAAAAATGACGGCGACAAAATTTGCTCTCAGCGCGGGTGATGGCCTTACGCCACCAAGGCGTTCTGTTCTGTGATAATTTTGTATTTTCTATGCAAATTTTACAAGAAAATTCTCTATTATAAACATTCAACTAAACGATTCCCAACTAATTGTGAAACAATACTGATTATAATACTAGGCTTAATTCATAGATTTCTCAAAAACTACTAATTTCTGACTGCTATGGTTTATATATTCGTGTTCAGCGATCTGAAACTGCGGTTTGGGTTTGAGTGGTGGGTAATAGTAAAAAATACCTATATCTCTAACCTAATTCAAACGTTCTTCCTGTTTACTTCGAAATCTACACTCAGATGGTATATTACATAATACTAATGTGTACTATTTCTTTCTCATTCTAATAATTACTAGTTACAGTTTCAAATTTTTGCTGATATCTCTTCTATACAGCAGGATACGTCATATATACGATATTATTCAAATGACACACCTTCCCTTTACATCCACACTCGCGTGTGTACCAAAGGATTTCACCGTCACCTTGCCTTTGGTCTCGATTCTCCTGTTAAGAAACCCCCCCCCCCCCACCCCTGTCGTCTCTACAAAATAACGCCACATTTCAAGATGTAAGAGACATCTGTGGTTAAAATCATCTTCCTCCGGTAAAAAAAAAAGCTTCAAGTTGTGTTACATCAACTACACTATACTCATAGAATCTACTCCAATCGTCATTCCAGCTCCTTCTGTAAACTTCAAATGCCCTCTCCTAATTGTTGATCTTTAATTTCGTTCCAATAATTAGAAGAGAAGAGCGCCGCCGATTCCTCAATGGCAGCGCCGTGCAGCTTTGGCTTATTGATCGAGCGAACAGCGAAAACTACCTTTACAGTAAGTGAATGTTTGAACTGGTCTGTACCAGCTGGAATTATTGTCTGTGAATACCTCATGCTATGGCCGTATCCGTGATATGTACATATAAATACAATACTGTACTTCTGCTAGTCACTTCCGAAACGTTAACTTTCCACAGAATTGTGACATTGGAAAAAAATTCGTTCAAGCGAGACGGAAAATGCAAATATGAACATGTATCTATTATACTAGAGGTCCCGAGCTGTCATAAAATGACAGTGAAGAATTTGTGATGAGCTTCTAGATTGATCATACATTCGTTACTACAACTGCTAACCTAAGCACCATGAGATGAGCGTTTACGGCTTCACACCCGCCCAGTATCAAAACTTTTTTCTCTGAAATGGAGAAAATACATGGCTTACTGTAGCCCGATCAGCAACGCTCAGAGTAATAGCTTAGATTCGGTTTTGGGGATACGGTAGGCTAGCCTATACAGGTCCAATGGTTTTTGCTCAGCGAAAGCTGTTTCATCGACCCATTGAATTAAATTTGGGAGAATAGTTGAAACAACGAAATCATCTGTGGGAAAAAGCTAGAAATCAAGATGCATGAGAGTGCCAATGGAAGCTTCAGATTTCTTCAGTGCTGCGATTTCAATGCAATGCCAGAAGTGCATTCAGACATAAGATCGTCCGATTCTTTGCCGTAGATTCGATGTATGGAGAAGCTAATACTCGTACAAATCAGACTAAGCCTGCAATGTCTTCATTGTTTGAATTTCAACTGTCTCTGATTAAGATACGTTTGCCATCGTCTGCAATCCGGCCTATTTTCTACTCAATAGTTTTCAATGGAACTTGAGAGGACGACCAGAGCCTCCAACGTGGGCTAGTCTATACATAAGCAAACATAAAAACTGACAGATAATCCCATCTTAGTTTTTATTATAGTCTTCCTATACAATTCTATAAAAAACGAGATAGAAATCACCACTGAAATAGGATTTTATTTAAGAAACAGTGTCTTTCTGTCTCTCAATACCCCGAATGCATTACGTTAGAACCACAAAAGTTCGGTAGTGTTCCAAATCATCATATAATTATTATTATTAAGTTGGTTTTGATATGTTAATGTATCCAGTAAAAGTGGGCACGAGCAAATTTTTACTTGGGATTTTTTTTTTCAATGGAGTCCGCAAAGAGCAACAGGGCTAAATCTTCGAAACGGGCGCCGCGCAAGTACAAATCTCTGGCGCTTAAGATCCAGACCGTAAGCCCAGACTGAATACCGAAAAAATATCTTTGCTGAATATTCACAAGGTATATAAACCATTGGATGTTGACATTGTTTAAGCCACTTTTCCACGCAAAATTATTTTACTAGTTAATGTACGGTACACATAGCCAACAATTTAAATCTATTTCGTAGCTAAAACGCCTCGATCGTGGATTAAGAACATTACACTCGATATAGGTAAATTTCAACGCCGTCATTTTTTATGGTCAGCTTACACTAGAGTTTTGTCATTTTTCCCATCTAGGTCAATTCATTTGACCTCCTGCAAAATATTATGAACATTGCTCAACTCCTTCTCCCTCTTTTTGGGTGGACAGACAATTATATATATACTTGAATCTTCCACGAAAACATTATCACCTCTCTCACTTCGTTTGCGGTTGATAAAAAGTAAGTCACAGTCAAATTGTTTATCTACCCAAGCATTGCTCAACGGCAGTCATGAATCATACACTATGGCGTAGGTATATTGCAAATCTTACGATAAAGAAAACAAAGGAATATCTGAAGACCACTTCTTCCAAAACGCCATAAAAAAACACTTAAGCTTGGAAAGAGTTCACTTGGAGCCGTACATTGCGTGGTTCTAAGTACCTAAAAGCAGTTCTCATTAGCAGTAAAAACAAGTCAATGGCCGTCAGCAAATCGTATAAAAACATACCGAGTGCAGCATATCGAGCTAATAATCGTCTAAATTAGGCGTAGGGGAACTGCACCATTATATATAATGGTCAATGTGAGTCGATACATCAAACTGCCCATACAGCACGCGTTGTTTGCCTGCCGTTAATGACATCCAACTTATCTTGAAACGAACTTAACTGCCTGTATATTGAAGTATCATCGACAGTCTTCCACCTTCGAGCGGGACTGGTTCAGACTTTACTGTAGCAAAATGAAGTTGAGTGCCTCTTTTTTGAATTTACCGCATATAATTCGTTCTTTTAGTATAGAATTTTCTCGGATTGTACTAACATTTATAAAAAAAAAACAATAAATGAAACTTATCCTTCGGTGAACTTCCCTGCGGATTCATTGTAGTACCAACGTTTCATGCTCACATATGGACATACAAAGACGTGACAATATTATTGTATGGTAGGTTTTGGCTTGGCTACTAGAGACATAAACTAGGTAGTCTTCATGTCCAATTGAACTTAGAACAATACTGTGGTTGTTTTAAAGCTTTATTTACTTAATTCTTCTGTTAGGCTCAGTTCCAACAGAATAAAGACCTAGTTACACAAACTGAAATATTTACTGCCATATTCTTCAAAATAAAGAGAGCAGCTGAAGCAGCGGCCCACATTGACATTTTTCCGATAACCGAACTTTCGAAGCTATCTATCCTTCACTTGGAACGGTGAGTTTAAGCACTAAATTTAAAGGCTGCCAAATGTATTAGGCTGAATGTGAATATTTCGCGCTTTGGTGCGAACTAACGAACGAATTAAAACTAATAACCTCCGCCAAGGAGGTTATGTTTTCGTCGTGTTTGCCTGTTTGTTTGTTTGTTTGGCTGTCTGTCTGTCTGTCTATCACCTGGATAACTCAAAAAGTTATTAACCGATTTGGATGAAATTTACAGGGATTGTTAGGTATGTTAGGAGGAACAGATGATTAACTTTTGGTGAAGATATGCCCATCCGTTTGTTTGTTTGTTCGTCTGCGTCATTTTTCTCGATGCCATAACTCAAAAAGTTATGAATGGATTTTGATGAAATTAACATGAGTTGTTAGGTATATAACAAAGAGTAGATTACCAAATTTTGGTAATGGTCTGTTTGTTCGTTCGTTCGTTTGTCACGGTTTTTAATTTTATGCTTGTTATCACAATAACTCAAAAAATAACGAATGGATCTTCATGAAATTTGTAGGAGTTGTTAATAATGGTAAAAGACATAATTGTTCAAATTTTGGTGCAGATCTGTTGGTTCGTTTGTATATTTGACTCATATTTGTCATAACGTTTGTTAACAGTATCCATCAAAAAGTTAAGAATGGATCTTTAAAAAAATTGAACAAGCTGTTAATAATATAAAAAGGCACAAATGATTAGATTTTGGAGGTTTATGCAAAGAAAATTATGGTTTCAGAGTCAATTTGAATTTTTGCTACTGTTGGCTCACTTGGCTGAGGTATGCGCTCTCAGAGTGCTCTAGTTGAACATAAAATGTCCAGAAACGTGTTGAATTTGCCACTACTGATAGGGAAAAATATTTAGCTTTTCACGGATTATTCTAGGAAAAATTTTGCTCCACTATTACAGCAGTTATCAAATTTTACCAACACCTCTTATACTTTAGCTAGCTAGTAACTTGGGGATATTTGACCAGTAACTTTGCTTCATATAATACCATTACTTTAATTTTCACGTTTTAGAATTTATTTCTAGCACATATTGCCAATTAAAAAAATGCTCATGGCTAGTCTAGCACATCCGCCGAAAATATGGTAGTTACGTAGATGTCGTACGATAGCGAAGCACTAAATCAAAATATGCTACTAAATACGCTGGCTACGTGCAAAGGGCCCGGTCGGACATCCTGAAAAGAGTAAATGATTTGCTTCTTTTCATACTGCAGGTCTGTAGTAACAAACTGCTTCTCTGATATTGGACCTAGAGATATGATGTCCGGCCAGTGAAGCGTGTGATTCAACAAACAGAGTCCAAATCAATCCGCATCAACGGAATTCAAAAGGAGCACCCACCGGAATCTGTGCCGTCCCTAGATATCGAAGCCGTAATCATTGCAAGCATTCATCAAGGCGATGAGACTCCTATCAATTCCTTGGAAAGATCTATGTATACAAACCCCGGCTTTCGATCATGGCAAAGTCCGTGCCTCAACTTATCGCTGCTGACAAAGCAGTGACGCTACACCAACTTCCAATTATCTTACATAAAAAAAATGAATAAATGAATAGTTAAGAAAAGAAAAATTTACGATTAAGCATTTACATGAAGTAAAAATACCTAAAATAATAATAATAATAGTAATATATTGGTTTGTTGGTAGGCTGCTTACTCGCTTGTTTGTTTGCTACCTTGCTTCCTTGGTTGGCCCGTCTCTCAGTCACGCTCCTACGGATTTATGTAATAGAAAATTCATCTACTGAATAACAAGACGAGATACCATGAAATTTCAGCCCTTATTTACGATTGCAAATATAGTTTCCGGAATTTATGCTCGAAAATCGATATAGGCCGACTGCGTTTTCTGAAACTCGCTTCGCCTCGAAAAGTAGCTCGGTGCTATTTGATGAGATTCTTCTTTAGAGCTTGGCAGATGCAAGCGGTATCTTTGACAGAGTTGGTGATCCTTTCGTGCATGAGCTAATTGCAATTGCTTTAGCTGAATTCGTCGTAGTAGGGTGGCCGCAGACTCATGAAAACACAGACGGACAGTTTCTAAGCGTAGGTCTTCTCTCCCTAGAGAAATTCATGACGTCATCGTTCAGCCATCAGTGAGGTGCCCCGAACATTTTATACAACGAGAAAAATATTTGACTGAGCGGAACTAGAATATATTAATTAGCAAGTTGTAAATTTAATCGAGGAAATAAATTGCATATTCTTAACGTCTTAGAAAGTAGAACCTAATACTAAGAATGACCGCCGTGTGTTTGTGTATTTATATTATTTATAGGTTTCATGTCACTCTCTTAACGAAATAGATGGCGAGAAATAGGCCAGGTTGTAGAGTTTGTAATTAAGTAGCTTCTTTTCAGAGATCGATGACCAGGTTGCAGAAGTGGAATCCTTATCCCTTTGTATCTGGATACATTTCTCGCTTGAAATAACTCTTGGCAGTAAAACTATGGAGATACTTTCAGCTTCTCTTAGCTCGGTTATGGCATCTGATGTTTAGCACTCTCTCCAGACATCTTCACATACCGTACTTTATGTTTGTTCTCAGTTCACGACGTAAATATTTAGTACCGTAGCTGATTCATAGAGCAGAGACGAAGCTATGATTTTTCACGGGGACAGGGGCGGCGGAACAGGGGGGGCCTGGGGGCCCGGGCCCCCCCAATAAATTTTTTGCGTGGGCCTGGCCCCCCCAATAATCCAGGGTGACTTGAAATTTTAATTTCCTAATACTGATATTTTCTTTTAAATTTCTTGTACA
>LQNS02278180.1:2207971-2223663 GCA_001587735.2 Parhyale hawaiensis | reverse complement strand
CGTTGCCTTTTATTTAGCTTGTTTTTATTTCTATTCGAGAATCGTCCTAAATAAAATCACTAATGATCAAAAGCAAAATTTTAGAACTTTGGAGAAAAAATCTAAATGTTATGTACAGTATAGGTAAATACAAATAGTTGATTTTACCCTAACCTGTTCAAGTCCTGGCTTGATCCCTAGTATCTATGTACAGTATAGGTAAATACAAATAGTTGATTTTACCCTAACCTGTTCATGTCCTGGCTTGATCCCTAGTATCTATGTACAGTATAGGTAAATACAAATAGTTGATTTTACCCTAACCTGTTCAAGTCCTGGCTTGATCCCTAGTATCTATGTTCAGTATACGTAAATACAAATAGTTGATTTTACCCTAACCTGTTCAAGTCCTGGCTTGATCCCTAGTATCTATGTTCAGTATAGGTAAATACAAATAGTTGATTTTACTCTAACCTGTTCAAGTCCTGGCTTGATCCCTAGTATCTATGTACAGTATAGGTAATACAAATAGTTGATTTTATCCTAACCTGTTCAAGTCCTGGCTTGATCCCTAGTATCTATGTACAGTATAGGTAACTACAAATAGTTGATTTTACCCTAACCTCTTCAAGTCCTGGCGTGCTTAGTATCCATGCACAGTATATGTAAATACAAATAGTTGATTTTACCCTAACCTGTTCAAGTCCTGGCTTGATCCCTAGTATCTATGTACAGTATGTGTAAATAAAAATAGTCTAGTCAGGGACTCGTACTAGGGACTTATAGACCACCAAGCTGGCACTTTACTACATCTGGGTCTCCACTCAAGTAAAGTCCCGCCCTGTTGCCAATACAGCTCTTGCTTTCGTTTCGCGACTGTGAGATGTAGCAATCTATTGGAGTTGTGAAATAACCGAAATCCTTAATTTAAAACTCACTCTTATCAGCAGTAGGCCACTCATTTTGTTAAAATAATTGTGAGATGATCGTAGTGGGCCAAGCATTCTGAGCTGATCTTATAGAGAGCCAGGGCTTTGCATTCTCATTTAGAATTCTAGTTCTCTAAATCAACATTCCAAAAACGAAGCTAGATGAGATAGAACGTCAATTTGCACGCTCACGCGATGAAAAATGAACAAGAAGAGAAAAGCAAGCCATCGAAAAAATAAAAAGCAATAGCATTCCTGATGCATCACATTATGCCTCGGTTAGATCGAAAATCCGGTCACTAGTGAATGACAGAGGGTTGCTGATGACCAGGAAATGAGCGAAATACTAAGCCCTCAGTATAAAAGCATCCTTAGTGACAATCCAAAATCCTGAAGTCCTAGGAAATCATTTAACTACATACTACTTTACTACATACTTCATACTACCTTACTACATACTACCTTCCTTAGTCCTCAGCGGGTCCTAATAATTACCGAAACATACCCAAAAACTGCTAAAACCTGCGAGATCTGCAAGAACTCAATGTACCCAAAACAAAGAACTAATATTGTGTTTCATGGCTAATTATCATTTATTCTCCTCACTTACTCATATGTATATACGCATGAGGTACTTGAAATCAACAATAGACAATTTCTCATCAAACCGTATGCAGGGCTCATGGAAGTTAGGAAAAATTTATCGATGTGACGTCATTACTCTCGCGGTCGCCATATAGATGACATCACTTTTCGAAACTAGTTTTTTGACGTGAGACCTCCCATTGCGTTCTGTAATTCCTAGTACTGCGGTAACGGCAACTGGAATGTCTTCTTTCGTCTTTGTGCGTTCAGGCGTTCAAATCAGCACCCAGTGATACATCAGCGACAGCTTGAAAGCAGAGCCCAATTGGATTATTGTCCGATATTATCCGCTGCTGTTCATTATATAGTCGTAGTCATGGATAAATGTTTATAATTTATCTATAGAGAAAATACTTTCGAAGGCACGTAGACACTGTGATGATGTACCATGGACCTTCCGACAGGACTCAGCGCCGCCTAACTGCTCCGGAATGATGTAACGCTTGATTCAAGGTCACAGTCTTGTTTTCATCAGCAAGATCAAGGGGCCCTCGCTGAGTCCAGATTTGAACCGGCACGAGTTTTTTTGCCATGGTTCCTTTTGGAAAGCAGAGTTTGTAACTCTTCTTACCCGCTGACCTGAAAGTTTAAATTTCACAAAGAATGGGCACTGGTCCATCAAGAACAGCTACGTACTGTATGAAAAGCAGTCTTTCAAGACTGAGGACTGTTATGACAATTACAGTAGGGCTCGTAGTCGTGGCAGTGGGCTTCTTGCTCAATACGAATATCACGTCCGCTATGCACCCTAATGACAAGGATGATGATGCTTAACAGGTTGGCGCACACAAAGGGCCCAAGCTGTTGTATAATCCTGGTAATTAGCTTGTGACCTGACAAGTTACTTGTACATTGATAAATAACTATTTTCCCATTGTTTCTTCATTATCCCATTTGCGTCTTTAGCGTGTCTTACGGTCTTTATAGCTACACGAAATACATATCAAAGCATTTAAAAACTTTTTCAGCTTTCTGGAAGCAGACTAGAGCGCCTGACTTCGACTCTCAAGGCCGCAGGCTCGAACCTCGTTCCCAGCTAGGCAAGATCTTTGCGCGCTTTATGTGGTCGGTAAGCATCCGCTCTGCATACTGCTGTGGGTTTACTGGCCTTCCCCAGCAATGGGGAGGGTTTGAGTGTAGCAGATATTGTCTTATGGGTTTTCTGCCACTGGCGCCATAGCTCTAGATATCTGTGGTCGACTTCAACCGTATACCCCTCTGGAGCCTGTTGGTCTATATCTGCAGCACAAACCAGTGCATGCGGGTTCCCCCGTTGAGGGTACGGTCGAGTTGACTTTACCTTTACCTTTCTGAAGGATAAATTTTGAAGGAGCGTTGGCGTAAGGCTTCTAAAGAGCAGATGAATTCAACCCGGCAAATGCCGGCATGTGTCAAAAGAACTTTTGGAGTCAAGTTTATCGTCTTTAGAATGCAATAAATCAAGTGAGTTTTTTTGAGAGTAATACGGCATTCTGGAGATGGAATCATATGAGTGAATACATCAACATTTCAGATTTATACATAAATACGCAGTTTATACATAAATACGCAGAAGCCATACAATTGCTCGGCACAGCAATATAACTGTTTAACTAAGTGTTGCGTCCGACTCGTGGTAACTAACTTACAAATCACTGTACAGTGCTATGCCAAGTATATACATATAATTACTTAACCAGTTCCCTACATCTAAACTGCAGCTTACAGAACGATGTCATTAAGACAAGTGAATGGTAAATCCATAATTTGTTTCCACTGATGCGGCAGTTTCTACGTTAGGAGAGGAGGACTGGATCTGATAACGACGGCACAGCTTAGGTCTACATTTTATAAGCAAACGGTTCGACCGGGTGGGTGCCTTTTGCGAAATAACAACCCAGATAATTACTAAATATTATGACAATTTGGCTTACGGTATCATCTTGATTGTTGCCTTTTCTAAACTTACTGTGGTATTCATAATTACCTCCGCCAAGGAGGTTATGTTTTCGTCGTGTTTGTCTGTCTATCTGTCTGTCACCAAGATAACTCAAAAAAATTTCTGAACCGATTTGTTAGGAGGAACAGATGATTAACTTTTGGTGAAAATATGTCCATCCGTTTGTTTGTTTGTCTGTCTCATTTTCTCAATGTTATAACTCAAAAAGTTATAGATAGATTTTGATGAAATTAACATAAGTTGTTAGATATATAACAAAAAGTAAATGACCAAATTTTACTACATAATGATCCGTCGGTTCGTTCGTTCGTTTGTCACTGTTTTTAATTTTATGCTTGTTAGCACAATAATTCAAAAAATAATGAATGGATCTTTATGAAATTCGTAGGGGTTGTTAGTAATGTTGAAAGACATAAATGATTAAATTTTGGTGCTGATCGGTTTGTTCGTTTGTATGTTTGGCTCATGATTGTCATAACGTTTGTTGGCAGGATAACTCAAAAAATTATGAACGGATCTTCAAAAAAATTACTGAAACTGTTAACACTATAGCAGGGCACAAATGGTTGGATTTTGGTGTTGATACAGAGAAAATTATGGTTTCAGAGCCAATTGGAATTTCTTGCTACCGTTGCCTCGCTTGGCGGAGGTATGCGCTCTCAGAGTGCTCTAGTTCATATATGAAATATGGTAGACAATTGCTAGTCTTCGACTATGCTACGATCGAATGACCTCTTGTGACGTCACTGCTTCATCGTACGTTCCCCGCGTACGGAAGTGCGTAAACCTGTTCCGCATCATCATTGTCAGCCAAAGGGCATACTGAATTATTCTTCTATCATAGCAATTGTGTATCATTAATTTTTTGTCTGCAGCCCACAAATCTATATCTTCTAGTCTTGTTTTGACTTAAAACATAAAAACTATTTTTCCCTATATATCACACACCCTGTGTACGCATCGGCAATTGCAAATTAAACTAGAACTGAGGCAAAGCGAAATAGAAATGAAAAATTTAATGTAACAAATGTCAAACTTTGCAACACTAACGCTCAAAAGTTAAAGTCAGAACCAGGGTTATGCTTCGTTAAGTCAATGCTAAAGTCATTCATAGAGTGTCGTCAAGTTAGTGCTAAGGTCGTGGTTAGATCTTCAAGCTGGGGCTGAGGTCATGCTTAGATCCTCACGTCGGTGCTAAAGTAATTTTCCAGAACACAAATTAGTATTATTTTCCTTGCGTAATCCCAGAAGCAGATGCAATAGTAAAGCTCAGACTGGCAATTTTGTACTAAAGTTGCCGCCAATCCTCAAGTTTGCTGTAACATTCAGGGTGATGCAATGATGATGACGGCATTTCGAGTTGTAAATTCACTCGTCTCCTTATTTTACGCCAGCTTCTCCGAGAAAGTCATTCTGTGACGTAAAATTAATCATAGACTTGGGGACCACAATCGATGCCTCTGTTATCTTTCGCTCTCTGGACGTTATACACGAACGCAGTCGCAGATGGTATATGACGTTGTCAGTTACTCTTGTTTGGCTTATAGGCACTCCGTAATATTTCATGTTACGTCTGAATTGCAAATGTTACATTGCACAAGAGAATCAAGAATAGATAGCTGACAGTAGACTGACCAACAGGCTCAGGCCCCAGGTTGACTGAACAAAGACTGTAAGAAAAGAAGAATAGTGTGGCCATAGTTGCGCAAACAGCTAGTCAGACTGTGAAGACTGACAAACAAATGATAATAAATTCCCATGCAAGAGCCCTAATATACCGCGTGCTGTGTTAAAAATATATTTCATTACATTACTTGCAAAGTTATTTATAAATTAATAGGATATAGGAGAATTAATGCATGTACTACTGTATAGAAATTTTTCTGTAAGTTGACTTTAAGAACTACACTAGTTCCTCTGGCTGGTGTAAAACGTCACTGTTCTGAAAAAAACAAAACCTTTTGTTCCCTAATCCTACCTTATACAGTTCACGAGTCACTCTAGCAACAATGAATGTCTTACAGAAGAATGCATCGTTAAACACACCGAGCATGGCTAGAACATCAATGTACAACCGACATCACACAGATGTCCTATGGAAATAAATCAGACACAAGTCCGATTTTAATCATTCAGAGAGCAATCACGAGCTGAGGGAGAAATGAAACATTCAGGATTCAATCTGAGGGGCTGGCTCACTATGTCTTAGCAAGTGTCGTGCAACATAATATGATTTACCTTCTGTTCCTGGAGGTATCATAGGTGACACAAAGCGTGGCAGTAAAATCACCTACTGAAATACATATGCACAGTGACTGCAGTAGATATTATTGTCCCGTTAAAAAAAATGTTCCAAGAAATGTAGTACATAATGTATCAGTAAAACGCTCAACAAGCCAAGTCGTATCATCCTAGTCTGCCTAAAAAACTTGACATGGATTTTCAAATAATCAAAACAATATGTTTGCAATGATACTGTGTTTTCATAGAAATCGCTGAGCAAATACTAGACCAAGTTACGGAAGATGGCGAATGTGGTAACTTTATTCGTTTAACTAAATGAAATTCTTGCTCAGATTACGTTGAAATCGAAATAAAGATATTTACAGCTTCCCTTATCGTTGCCATGGTGTTTGATGTTTATAACTTTCCCCTACATTGAAACTATATTTGCTTGCGGTTCACGACGTACAAATTCAGTAGATGATCCACGAAGCACTGGTGAAGCGGTGATTTTTCACAAGGCAGAAGACACAGTTAATCTTACCAGCTTGCTTTCTTGCTTTTGATGGGGTAATTTTCACTTCAAAACAAAAATTTCGATGCACTGAAGGTACGTGTATCATACTGTAGGCAGGATAGGCGGCGAGGGAATTAATTAAATTCAATTAAGCTTTGCTGCTTGAAAATATAAGCCCATTTTTTTTCGCATGTCATCTAAGGTGGGGAGAGATTCCGCTGCTTAGACAATTGAAAGATAGAGCACTTATGCCTTCTGACAATTTGAGTTCGCCATTGGAGCGAATCCTTCGGAATCATATGTTAAATGAAGAAGGGTCTTCACAAATTCCTCGCTGTCATTTTTGACAGCGTGGGTACTCTAGAACTTTTTATGATTTTTTAAGTTTGTTGGGAATCATCATTTGCCTCATAGCATTAATTTATATACACATTAAGAATGATTGATTTTATCATAGCGATCTACAGTTCGTTGCAGCGAAATGAAAGTAGTTCTGCGTAGTGACATTCCATACTCTTGTGTTCGTTTGTTTCTAATTCGAACTTTTTTAGCCAACGCGCCTCCAGAAGCGACTTTGCTGGGCGTATCGCAGCAACGAGGAGCTTTTGGTTTACTGAGTATAATCGTGACAATCACTTACGACTATCATTCAACGCGTCTAAATTTCAATTGTAAGAGCATTGCATTCGCTACCAGTGTAAGCAGTCTTTTTTTTTGAGGGGGGGGGGCTGAATTCAGCGCAGTAGTGTCTAATGTAATCAATTAAGTAATGCATTTTGAGTTTTCGAATATAAATATAATTTTATCGATTGAGACAAGTTATACCACGCACTTGAATGAGATTTGGCAAAGTTTCTTTGCGTTCTTAGCCGCGCCCATCGGACTCCTTGCACTGGTTTGACTATAGTCATTAATCGCAAATCCATTGCGCTTGAGAGGCCGAAGAAATCAGCTGTGCCTGACTTCAACCAGGCTTCGATCCGAAAGGCTTCCATTCCGGACTTGTGAAAGCAAAGCGGAGGGGAATATTATATCGCATTGGACAAATTGATCCCGTAGTTGACAAGTGCAATCGTTATGCCATCTATGACATAACGACAGTTGAACATGAGACATTTTAAAGACACACAATAGACAAAAAAGAGACATGTAGCAGATACGTACGAGACATCTGAAGAGATGTTAGCAACATGTATCACTGTGGAATTTTAGAATTTCTGCAGCTTGTATGAGTGGACCTAAATCTATTATAACACAGAATGCTACATACGTGCTTCGAAGACAAATACGTGCCAACTGCGTTAAAAATGTTGATTCATACGTAGTTAGGGAGCAATTATTGAAATACATATATCGAGCCAGGGTAAAAAGCTTCTCCGGGAGGGAATTCTTCACGATTTCTACCCAAAATAACATGTACCGTACTAATGATGTACTGGGTCTTAAAACTTCAGGCTTATTTACTGGGGAAGCTAACAAAGTGTAGAAGATTACTAAAAAGAAAGCGAACTTAAGTTTTGGGAAGAGTAAATTTGGAGCTTAAAACTGCATGAGATTGAGTTTAAAGAGTACATTGCACTAGCGCTTCAACGTGATGTTATAATTATGTAGTTCGCAGAGAGAAGACGTGCCACTACTGCCTGCACATAATGCTAATGATGATAATATCGTTAAGAAAAAAGCTCAATTTTATTCACTAAAAAAGGGCATGTTTTCGCTTCAAGAACTGTGCTGACATTCCTACATTCCTACGAAAGTTCACAATGCTGTGAAATGTCACCAAGACAAAAGTGTATATTTCTTCACATTTCTACGTTAGGAAAGTTCCAAATGTCACATCTCTTTACGTATCACTGCATAAATTCAGTTTCATTGTTGTAGGGGATGGGGTGCGTGAAATACATTCTCAATGTGTAGCATTCGGGTCACCAAACTGATTTATTTCTAAAAAAAGTGTTAAAATGTTAATAGGAAGCTCTCAATTAAATCTCAAATCTGAAAATTGAGCCTTAACACTAACCATTGAGATAAAAAGTCCATTTGGGCTCGCCTAGCTACGCCTCTGCATCGATGACGGGAAGGAAGAAGAGCAAGCATTAATATTTTAGAGTAAAAGGTCAAGGTATTGATCTGAGCCTGCCGGAGCTTTGACATTTGGATACTCAAATTTTACTGTAGTCACTCTCCGCTGTTCCGTCTCGTGCTCCATTGATTTAAATATTATAAGAACTCTGACGAATTTTTTTTTTGAGGACAGGAGCAACAAAAAAGGTAAAAAAAATCAGAATGCCTTTGAAATTTGTTGAAAATTTATGTATATATATGTTTCTTATCTTCAGCGGCGTAGCAATACTCCACGCTCCAAGGCCTCCAGCACACCAGTGCAGCAAGTGACGTACGGCTCAACAAATTGGTTACACGGGAAAATTTACGCTGAGTACAGCAATCCAAAGATCTCAAGAACTGCTCTTAGTGAGCAGTTTTTCTGGTACTTCATAGCGAACATTTGGAATGGACTCCCCTCTGAAGCTGCTACTGCAGAGACAGTCAATGCGTTTAAGAATTGTCCTGACAAACATTGGGAGCTACACTCTCCTCAGCTACAAACTTCTCCGTCACTCACAAACTCTTAATTAACGGTTTCAGAGTCTACCCTAACTAACTTAACGTCTCCGAGCTCTGTGGATGTGCAGCAATTAATCGTGCTTGTATGATCAACTCTTTGGCTAGACACAATAGCAATAGCTCAAAGAATGACGGAGAATGAATCCCAGCTGCTCACTGGAACGGGGTTTGTTAGTCCATTTATTACCAGATATCTAATCTACTGTCCCCACCGACGTAACCAAGATCGCGCGACATACCGTGCATTGCTGCCGGTTCGAGGCAATATGTCTCCCTCAAAAATCTCCTTGGATTAATTGTTTGTTGCGCCAGTGTAGCCCTGGCTTAAGTCTTGGGTGGAGACCTTCAATATCAAAAGAAGAAAAACTGTCGCTGCCAATGAACTGCAAAGGGTTTGAAGACGTCTCAGTGTCAGAATTTTTAAGGCGTAGCTTGAATCTGTTTTTCATCTAAAAGCTTCCTAAACAATGAGCAATGTTCTCGATTATTTTAATCCCCAGTAATACCTTCCGTGCGTATAGTACACTTTTGGAATTCTGCCCTAGCTCCATCCTCCATATTCATATGATACTGAACATGAGTACTTCGCTTCATTTTTTCCTACCGATTCTTGAACTGCTGCGAACCATTAATAATCTTCAATTGGCGTGTGAAAAACAGATGGACAAAGAGACATTCAAGACACAAACAATATTTGCTTTCTAAACAAACTTGAAAAACGAGCAAAATTATCTGAGGCTATTATATATAATGGATTTTTAGGAATACTGTTAATTATTGTTATGCGTAGATAACTTGCAATATTATTTCCAGATAGGTGACTCACAAGACTCACCTTAGCTCATTTACCTACTTTGTAATTCTCATTATTTATATAAAACAGAAATATTTTTACCTATTACGAGTATTTACTAAGGAAATAGACTTGCATCACCAGTCCAGAAATAAATTACAATATTACAGGGAAAGTCCGTGAATATCATGCTACAAAAAAATGCTTGGGAAATTGACTATTACTACATGGGTGTATAATAACTATTTACCTTCAATTACTACCTTCAAACTGTATGGAGCATTTCATCTTGCTTCTTTTTGGAAGCACGCGACACGAAGACACGATTACCTGCAACTTCGAAGCTTGCACCCCTAACAACATCAAAATTTCAAGAAGGCTCTATGTTTTTTAGGCATATTAGTCACGTAGAAAAGAGAGTTGCGACATCAGTTGCGGAGATGCACTGTTTCCTCAGGAGACTCCGTGATGACGCCAAAGTTAGGGTTCGGTGCTGCAAACCTCGTCGTGCTGACTGCCCCAACTGGCGAGGCCTCTCGGCTGAACTTAAAATCTGGAAGCCAAAGTTATGGAAGGCGAGCCACCTTTTCTCGTACAAACTTTGGCTGAGGAAGAGAGCCATGAAGACTGCGGCGCGACGTGCATGCAGACACGTAGCTAACGTATTTTTCCTCGGGCAGGAAATATTTCCTTGCATGCATTATAAACTCAAAGGTCCCAATATGTACCCGACCTATATCTAATAGCATGTGTTAGGGTGGGTTGAGTTAAATTAGGTTAGGTTAGTTCAGAATAGTTTAGGATAGGTCGGATTCAGCTAGGTATAGGTGCACACACAGATGCCTGAATCTGAACTAGGTTATAATTTGTAAAGGCACCATTCTGACCTTATCAGGATTGTGTTTGAAACTTAACTAGCTTAGGTTGGCTACTCGAAAATCAAACACGAATGAAATTTTTTAAGCAACTCTGTTAAAATTACTGCCGAACAGAAGTACGACTGAATCTATTTAATTTACACCTTATAAAGATCAGATAGCTCGCTGTAACTTTCTAAGGGCTAATAATAATAATAATAAGTTCATAAAAGTTACTTAAGTGCTGTGGATGTAAGTGCAGCAAGAGTAATTGATTACATAATGCAGTGAAAATAGAGTAGATGACAGCTCGAACACGTTGAAAAGCGTTGTGGGGTCCGATAGTTACAAGAGCAATCAATTTGGATAATTGGATAACGGGGGNGGGGGGGGGGGGGGGGGGGGGGGGCTTAGCCCCAGAAGTGGGTGCCTGTGTGCAGGTTTAGATTGTTTTTAAGATACTTATAGAATTAAATAAAACCACCCACAGTAATTATAGGGAGGATTAGGAACATTTTAGTTGAGCACAAGAAGACTTGAGTCGCCTGAAATGGACCTGGCCTCGTCTATGCTAAGGTTTCTTATTCTGTTGCATGCACATATGCAAAGTTTCAAGCAGCCTCATTCTTAAAAAAAACATAATTCGCGAAGGAGAGGGTTAGCTCTTAACCGAGTGTAAGATCATACCTATTTGGTGTCCCTGCAGAAGTGTAATTCGTATAAAATATTTGTTTAGTAGTAGGAGAATGGTTCTGTCTTTAATGGGCACGTGACCATATACTGTATGATTACTTCCATGATGCAATCCCGACGAGAGTTCTTTTCTTTCAGTCTGCAGGTAAAGGAATAACTTCCTCGAAATTGAGTAATGTGAAATTTGTTGAGGTATTTGTATAAATTCCCATAATTTATTGCCGCTCACCTGTTGAATCATTTCTTCAGCACAGTGTTGTTGGTAACTCGTGTAGAGGCACTGCGAATCTCCTGCCGTTACCCTTCTCTAGATACTCGCTGTAATCCATGACATAAAATATTCACTAAGTCATTTCTAGTTTTAATTCTCTATTTATCGTTCTGCATTATGTATATACTATCATTGTTTTCCTGTAATGCCGAACGTTGCCTCATTGTTGCGATAGAATCCCAGCTATATAGCTCTTAGTTTGATTATTTATTTACTTGTATTCATTTATCATGTTTTCGTACCGGCCTTTAGCCCCCCACATTTAACATCAATATCCACAAGAATCCCGCTGTTCTACACCTATCTAAATTAAAATTTTGGTCAATTATTGGGTAATAATCCTCATCCCCAGTAAATTCCTGCAAAAAAATAAATAAATAAAAATGTGGAACCATAATGCAACCCACTCATTTTAACTAACCACCGCCATTGAAACTAACAAAATTTATGTTGAATTATAGCGAAATTGCAATTTTATTTCTTCATAAGCTAAGTGCTGGAGCGAGAAGGCTTTCAATTTGCTCTATTTCTCTTCCTGTTCCACGAGGCTGACAAGCTTTTAAAATTGACACCTGATCGAAGTTAATTCGGCTGTGCCAGCGGCCTGGAGCACACCTGCGACAAATCGAATGAGCGTCCAGCACGAGTTGGTAAAGCCACCAGAGGCATGTTGTAATCACCATCCAGTTAGGCAACCTGAAAAATGGTAACCGTAGCCCGAAACGCGGTTACGCAAGCGCCACGTATCGACGAGTGAGATAAGCAGAACAACAATGAAGTAGTTTTCTTTAAGTTCATTGACAAAATTCGGTGTAAGGAAGCATGCTTATTTTCTCCCAGTAGTGAAATTTACTCGTTATTTATTTGTATTTTTTGTTCCTTTTATTTGAAAATGAATGTTTCTGCATCACTGTGAGCCGCTTTGCAATCGACGTTACCGCTCCCCAGGCTGTGGTATAGGCACGATTAATGAGTGACTGTGTCGCCAGTATAGTGCCGGTAACCCTGTAATGGAGATTAAGATTACAACACGCCTCTTTGCAGCCTCTTTACACTCGTCTGATCGGTTCATGTGTGAACTGTGGGGTGGCTACACATTGTATGTCCAGGGTGTAATGAACAGGTTGTTATGTAAGGAATCGACGACCGTTAACCACGTACAATAGATTTCTATATTACAATGTATAAAAACAAAAGTTTATGCACTAGCTATACCTATACTATTTTTTCTAGATATTTATTTGTCAACCAATCAATAAAACAGGTATTGTCATACATAAAACATACATAGTGAGACAAAAGGTCGCTACAAGCCATTTGCTTCTTGAACCAAAATAAAATTAATAGATAGTACATAGTTGTGAAACTAACTCGGAGAGGTAAGACACAGATATTATCGTACGCACATCTACACAGTCAGGGAATAAGTAACGAAGGAACAGTTAACAATATACCTCATACGTTGTTGACAACGAAGGTGCAATCGTAGAAAAGAGCGAGCGTAGTACATTTGGGGTTACAGTAGTTGCCCATCCATTAAAGTGATCGGGCACCAAACCCGCGCCGACACCCCAATTAAACAGGTGGCAGCGCGGCGTGCCCGGTCGCACTCTCGTTGTTCGCGACGATTTGTGTGCGTGCTTGTGTACGCGGATCCTGTGCGTTACGCTTGGCGTTCAAGCTGGTGCGCTGCGCTGTTTGCTGTATCGCAGATTAATTTAGGTTAGATTAAGTTAGGTTAGGTAAAGTTAGGTAAGGTTAGGTTAGGTTGGGTTAGAAGTTTAGGTTAGAAGGTTAGATTAGAAGGTTAGGTTAGGAGGTTAGGTTAGGAGGTTAGGTTAGGAGGTTAAGTTAGGCTAGGTTAGGCTAAGCAGTGTATATTTTAGTAGCGGCGCCCGCAGGAAAGCTTACGTGAACGCAAAATCGTCGTGAACGACGATAGTGCTACCCGGTCACATCGCATAAGTTCAATCATCAAGTCATCAGCCACTCTCTAACCGCCACGAAGGTTATCATTACTTCCTTTACAGGTGACAAAGGTACGGAAAAGCTCCTCAAGCTTATCGGTCTATAATATTACAATAGTATTACTATAAATAAGTGATCAAAGTCGCACTATACTTAACCCTGTCGCAAAAAAGCAATAGATGAGACAACAAACAAATAGCATGAACATTTGTTACAGAATAAGAAAGCAAAGCGGGTTAAAAACGGCATCCCTAAAAGCTTTTTTCATTCAGTAGGTATTCATCGGTCTCAACAGTTCCTTTACTAACTGGAAGATTGTGCTTTGCTTTTCGACGTTTAGTCGAACAGAAGGCAAAGTAAATTTTATTCTTCTTACAGCGAAATTATGCCGCTGCAGTAACGGTAATAGATACTTATCATAGGAAAGCCTGTCATCCTTTAAAAACTTATGAGCTAATTTCAGTAGGAAAACCTAAAAATCTCGTGAAATTGTAAAAGTCCAAGTGTTTTGTAAATATCAGTTACATGTAAATCAGGCTCGAAGTTTGTTGTTTGAACTTGTAATACTGCACGTAATATTTTATTAATGACAATCATAATGCGCTTCTTGGATGATGGAGGTACGTCTCCCAAGATCTCTACTCAATAAATCAAATGCGGATAAGCAGTTGCATAATAAGTTTGATTCAATGTATGTAACGGTAGTTTTCTAGACACTGAACGAAACATTCCCAGCGTCTGCTTAGCTTTACACACGAGTCATTTATATTAACACTATTTGATTTGGTAAGTGTTCAAAGCGTCGTCATTCATACTAGTATTGCAATATTGCTCGGATCTAAAAATCAGAGCCCTTATAAAACTCACAACCTACAGCATAATAGAACAACATCGTCTTCTTCTCTTCGTCAGATGTCTCAATGGTTTTCACATAATTGCAATAACTCATCTCATAGCGTGAGTCTCGGTTGCTCTGGGAATGGTTCTATATATATTGGTCTGTCCTATTGCCGCCTATGTAATCTATACTAGAAGCGGGGCAGCACAACCCGACTGTGACGTCATTATGATGAAGACATCGGCAGAACAGAGCCCTCCGCCTATTAAGGGAATTTTTACAGTTTTACCAGCTGGGCGCATGTTACCCAAAGGAGAAACCTATAATTTTTTTTAGGGCTCAGGACCCATCCATAGATACAGGAATTTTTTAAGCATGCTCATCTGCCAGCAATGCCTCATCATTTCGTAAAGGTTGTTATCAGTTTTTTTGTGAACTTTTCTCCAGTTAATTTTGTGTGAAATTAAACCCAAAGAGAAATCCAATAAATTCTCGTTGCGATAAATATCCTTGTCTCTAGACCAAATTTTGATGAACATTTTAGAGCGGCACTGGGTAGAGTAAGCCCTGGATAAGAAAGAAAAATGATTAATCGCAGTTAAATACATCTCGGATTATCAAAACACTCGCATTTGTAAGATAGTAAGAATAATCCTTTATTTTAGATCGGTTGCGGTAATACTGAAATGTAATCCTTCTGTCGTCACTTTGCCTATTCGGTCTGTTTCCACGCTCGCCAAATGAGCGTTCAGTTGCTTTACAGGAGGAGTTTCGTGGGCACAAAGTGAATCTACTCAGACTATTTAGAGTCTAGCGTCGACCCACAGCCCGAAATGTAGCACCTGCTCACGCGGTAACAGTATGACAGGCACTGAGCAGAATACATTGATGGCGGTCCTGCAACACACGTAAGTAGATGCTAACAGTACCGCCTATACGGCCTCGCTGTTACTGTGCCATAGAGCAGTGATTTCTTAACTTCAGTTTTCTTAACTTCTACAGTATATTTCTGTAGCTATATATATGTGTATAAAAATAACGCCATGCGCACTGTTATTTAGTTAATATATGTAGTAGAGTCGAAACATAACACCACACGCCACCAATATATTTTTTCACATATCACTGCTTATCTAATACAGTGAATTTTCACATATAACTCTCATGAATCTATTTTAAACTTTCCTCAAATGACTGTCTGCATTGAACTAAAGTAATCTTATGCTGCAATCTTCGTTATTAGAAAAAAAAAAAAAATTCAATGTTTTCTATGGTTAAAATGTGACATATGGAAAATTCCATGATTTTCCCAATCTTGTCAGTGACTCCCCTGTTAACCCTATAAACTCTGTACGTACCGCCCATGGTTCGGTGTCAGTAGCTTCGGCTTGTCGGGTTTCTGGGGTTGACTGCAG